>CM028363.1:36183198-36262549 GCA_016624345.1 Platycodon grandiflorus
TTCAATGGCAGGAAAATAAATCAAGAGCTCTAGAAGTCAGATTACAGGTTGACATCGTAGTTTTCCCTCTCCACTCAGTTATAGATGAGCTGATATTTCAGAGATAGGAGAAAGGGACAGGTAGTAGCACCTGGTGGCTTACTTAGAAAGAAAAATATACAGTAGAGTCCTTTGTTTTAGTGGTTGATTTTACAATTCATAAGATCTTTTGTCATAGAAAATTAGTACATTGTCAGGATACTTGTGAAGGAGCTAGAGAGGGAGGGATCCTTATGAGCAGCTTTCTTCTTACCTATTTGCCCCACAGAAGATCTGCTGCAAGAAGGATTGTGCTGCAGTAGGTAGTTGTTTGAGTGTATCATTTTTCCTCAATTCTTGACTTATTATTATATACCCCTTCACCATGGATCTGAGATGCCTTTATTAATTGGTATCTTAATTATACCAAAGGGTAACTGATTCCTACACTAAAGTTTTGGGTTAACTGTGCACCAAAAGTGGGTATGATCCGAATGGAAACGAGATGCTCATTTCCAGTGCAAGATCCCGATGCACCAGACATGCTCTTGGGGCCTCTTTACGTGTGAATCAATTTTTAGAAATTGCACTCACTTTAGATAATTATGGAGTAACATAGGGTTTGGAGAAAGGTTTTGCTATTTGATTTAGTTCTAATATGAACTTCATTGGTGCTTATCTTGTTTCATTCAGTACTAGTGGGCAATTCGGGCAATTCAATAAAGACTGATGCTAGGGGTTTCAAACAATAGTCAACTTTGACTCCCAACTAATGTGTCCACGAATTACATGGTTGACACATCCGTTGAGAGTTGAAGTAAGGATACTTTTGGGGATCCCTAGCATTCCCCTTCAATAAACAATTTTTGTTTAATAATTTTGGTGCAAGTGGAGAGGGTAGAACTCAAATGCGGAGGATGATCCTTGGGAATTGTAGTATCCAAGAAAGGTAAGTGGTAATGGGGTAAGGGGCTATGGGTTAATGTTGATGGCTGTGCAAGAGTAGTCTTGCAGAACCAGCAGGTAGGGTAGGGCCTGGTGGTAACCCAAAAGGGGTGGGTGAAATGGCAGGCAATCACGGCAAAGACCTTGAGGTCTTCGGTTCCAATTACATACCAAGGGGCCATCTAACCTGTAAATAGAAAGTGTAGGGCATGGTTGTGTATTGAGAAGTTAACAAGGGATTTTGGTAGGAACTTTATGTCCCTGTGGGTTATACCAATGCAAATGAACTAAGATTGTGGCAGTAGAAATAGCACTTCCTGTTTTTATTACATCTGGTTGGGACTCGAGTAAAAATTAATGCTGGAATCTTAGTCTTTGGTCAATGAATATTGGTTGGATAGTTAAAGAGATGGAGAGAGACCATGTGCGTTATGGAACACTTGGTCTTGATAGATGAGATGATTTTACAAATTGGGAGAGTAGAATTTGTAAAGGTTGTTAGAGGAGCAAACAGTATTGCACATACAAGGTAGCCCAAACCGGGTTGGACCGTTGGAGAGAAAAAATAGGTTCCATGCATGTTGGTAATTTGTTATGTGTACATGTGTGTATTGAAGGTATAGCTAGTGGATGTTGGCAGAAGATTGTTGTTTTACTGGTGCAAGAATCAGATATGTTTGTCACAAAAGAAAAGGTAAGCTTTCGATTTTGTCTGTCCCAAAGAAGAGGGACATTTCCTTTTCAGGAAAGTACTTTTTGACAAAATGACTTCAGTACCCTATTAGTTTGTGATGAGATTCATCAAATTATATCAACTAAAGCAAGTTTAAATTATGGCCACACAATCTATGGGTATTTTAGGAAGACAATGTGTTTTCAACCACTGTCTTAATTTGCACAATAAGTCAAAGCGTCCCTCTTCTTTTGGGACGGAGGGAGTAACATTCTAATAGGGATTGTTGGAGTAAAGGACAGAGGATAATATATATAGTTTTCTGATATAAAACTATAGCCATAGTAAAGTACACTAAAAGGTACTACCGACAACAAATAATACCAAATCATAATTTTGAAAGATTAAGCAAATTGTTATCAAATTATGCTATGACTTCAATTTTACAGATAAATCGAAGGACGATATTTTTTTAGTGGAATGGAGGGAATAGTATTTCTTGTTCACAGTGTATTCCAGGTGTTCTTTGGGCACTTCACTATGATAATGCTATAATTCGGTGTTTGCTTTGTTCGATATTTAACTTTAAAGATGATGTCAATAGAATGATAAGTTCCAAATTTGTACGGTTTGCACTGTAGATAGAATCACCTGTAGAAGAGCCATTATTTCATCTTTAAAGAAATTCCACTTGATTTGACCAACATCCTTAACAGCCTTTGAGATTGCCTCGATTTTTAGTTGTCGAGGCAGCAGGTACTTTACCCCTTTCTCTTGTCATTTACATTTAGAACCTATTGAAACTTCATTCTATGCCTGGGAATAATTATCTACTAGCAATCAAACTATGTACGGTTGCTTCAAGGAAAATTTGGACCTGTGAGCGATTAAGTTTGGACATCAGGTTTATTTAAAACAATCTTGGAGAATCGTATGCCTTCTTGGGATTAATGACATGCATGTAGAAGACCTCGCCTGCAAGGGTTGAGACCAGTTCTAACTAGGTTTGAGTCTCTTGCCTGCTCATTAATTCAGATGATCCAGCTTCTACACAGTTAGATTGAAATACTCGTCCTTTAGGGGTTTCATCTTTTCAAGAAAGGTTAATGTGCAAGTTCTCGTCTCTTAGGGTGCATTCAAATGAGGTATTTACAGCTGGATCTACTTTGGGGGGTTTGAAAATGCTCTGTTACATTGTTTAGATTGTCCAAAAGGGTAACTACCAAATGGCCCAAATCACTTTAAGGATTTTAACATGGGATTTGAAGATGCTGAATCCCATGATGAAATCCACTTCCAAAACCAGTGCTTTGTCAAAATCCACTTATTTTCTGTTTTCATGGTCTAAATGCCAAAGAAGGATCACATGAAGAGGGGGATGTGATATAAATTCAACTCAGTTAATTTTGCTCTGTTGCCAAAGCTTCGTACCTCGATCTCATTTGCCGTCGTCGGAATCCATAATATTATCGTCAATGAGTGGGCAAAGCTTTCCAATCTGGGTTGCCTCGGGAATCAAATGTTTTTGAAACAACGTTTTGGACCTAAGACTTCTATGACCCTAATATTTTCCAAAGATGGCCATCATAGACTTCTATACCATCGCTTGCTATCACCATCTTCAACAGTCTGCATCCGTGCAACTCAGAATCAGAACACACTTCAGAAATAACCCAACAAATTTAAAAGAGAAAAAGAACTATACTAAGAATATTGAGGCCTAATGGCAAACTCACCATCTTCACACGACTGGCAAAAGGGTGTTGGGAGTAAACCCATTATCCTTGTTATGCTGCAGTGCCATTGGGCTGGAAAACACCCTGGATAAGAGATTGAACCCATCCCCAGCCATGGCCGTCAGTGGAAGTCGAATCAGAAAACGATTGAACCCTAGATAAGAGATTTGATTATTTGGGAGTTTTAGTGTGACCAGGGAGAAATGAGAAAGAGGGCCCACCAAAGGAAATGCAGGGTTGAATTACACATGTTATTTTTCCTAACAAGTCATTTACTACAACTGGGCCTTCAATCTGAAAGGAAAGCCAATTGAAGGGATTTCAGTTTACTGTGTGTTTACAAATTTCTGTCCAAACATACTTTTGAGAGGCAAGGAATGTGTGTTAGATTTCTGAAAGACGACGTTTCCCCTTGCACTTCTCCATTTTTACTTGCGTGACGGAACAGTTAGGGAGTCTCTGTTGCTCGAGATTTTTGTTCCTCAAAGGAATACTGCCTCTATCCCAAATTGAGTGCCATTTTCGGAGCTTTTATGTTACTGCTACCGAGCTCAATTATGGGCATATTTGTGATATTTTAGCAAAGCAGTTAAAATAATGGTAGTGAAACTACAAATTAGCTATTTTGATGTAATTCGCAACTCGCAAGTGATGCTTTTAATTCAAACATCTGAGATTCTTTGTCTTTTCTTTTTACTCCCTCCATCCCGAGAAAAGAGTCGTACTTTCCATTTTGGTTTCTCTTAAAAGTTCACATTTATAAAATTTAAGCTTAAAGTCTTCATTCCCTTTTCGTTTATTTTCTTTCTTTTTCTAGAACATTATATTTATCTCACTGTCATGCAAAGAAAAATATACTCCCCTGTTCCAAAATGATTGCTCATAACAATAGGACTTAATTTTCTTTATGCTTCCATAGTCTACAATATCTATCCATCTGAAAGAAGGAAGCTGCAGAGTCGGGGTTCTGATGTGATTAGCACATGCAACTGATTGATAATAAGAGTCGTGTCCCCCATTTTCCATTGTGGGGATTCTTCTTAGTGCAAGGTCTATGCCAATTAGTAAGCAATTCTAATCTCATGTACTGCTTTGGGTCTGCCAGGATTCTTATGGTGGGTATATGGTGGCATTTGCTGGTCGGAAATATGCTGCAAGGTCGATTCCTGCTTTTGTTGCAAATAGTACTTATACTGTGTCCAGCTTCACACTGGTAAGAATTTAACCTGTTGTGCACCTTGCATTATTTCTTATTCTTTTGGTTCTGGAACAACACATGAAAGTTGCAAAATTAATGTGGTTTTACCTTATACAGGCTCTTGAATTCAAGAAGGGTAGGCTGCAAAACTTGTTTTGGAAGAGGGACGGTTGTTCAAAATGTTCAGGCAAATCCAACTTTGTCTGTCTCAACAATCAGGACTGTGCAATCAGAACCAACTCTTGTAAGAACCGAGGGGGCAATGTAGATTGTAGCCTCGGGATCCAACTAGCATTTTCTGGCACTGATAAGCATGAATCGGTTTTCAACTCATGGTATGAAGTGAAGAACCTCCGTCAGTACTCTCTTTTTGGACTTTATAAAAATCTCAAGGATTCACTAACAAGCCAATACAACAGCTTCTTTTAATTGTGTTTCAAACAGATTTTTCTCTTGTTTGTTGTCGGTTGTATGTTTTAATTTTTTTGATCTTTCACCTGTATAATTGCATCTCTCTCTCTCTCTCTCTCTCTCTCTCTCTCTCTCTCTCTCAGAGTTAAATCTTGATTCTTCTGTAAATTTTAGACCTCAAGAGATAATACTGTATGCAGATAATCATGATTGTCCTCTACTCAGTTTCCATTATTGATTCCATGAATGTTTTAAGAGGTTTGGTGTTTTAAGGATTCAGATTGTAAATGTATTGGATGGAAAATTATACTAGAACAAATCTTAAAGCTATTAAGGATCAAACCCATTGAGCTGTAGTGCTGTACGGCTAAAGCATAGCTCTATGGGTTGTTTTACGCAGCAAGAAGTTAAGATTTTTTTCCCCCCTTCAAGTTATAATGGGTATGTGAGGTCTGTTCAAATTATAATGGGTATGCGAAGTATGGTAATTACGATGGCTACTACTAATATCAATAAAGATAAAAATATAAAAAATATAAAAAAACAAAGGACAAATACAGAAAAGAATAGCTGCTAATTTGTTTTGAAGGTAGATCTGGAACGTCGGGAACTTGTATTTTTCAAATGAATTAACGGACAGTATTTTTCAAATGAATTAACAGGCGTCTTTTTCGAGTATCTTATGATGCACAAAAGGAAATTGACACGGGTTGGTGAGAAAGAAATATTTGAAGATAAGGCTAATTTAGTCATTTGGTTGATGTAATAATTTTCTTGACTTGATTATTTTTTAATTATTTTAACTTCCGTAGACTAAAACCCTACTAACCCAAATATCAACTACAAGTATAGGGTTTGTGACTCCAAATAGACTCGATCACAAACTAGAATTTCTCTTTCGTTCTATTGTCGTTAGCGTTGATTTTATACCTAATTTTATGTGCTTGCAACAAACTTTTCTTGTCAGTACAATTGACAATTATTAATTGATCTAAAACTGTAATCTCATTATTAGTAAGACTATACAACCAATCAACAGTTATTGACTAAAATTTTGTATCAAATACTTGTATTTATTTTATCACTTTAGCAATACACATTTGTTGGAATTATCTCATACTCAATGTGATTCAAAATAAGTTTCATTTTAGTAATAAAAAAAAAAAATTTTGATCCAAAATAAGTGTCGTTTAGGTTTTCAACACACAATTTTTCTAATTTACCATTATTTTCTCCCAAATTCCAACAATATCATCTTATCATTAAATATTTCATCATCTCTCAATAGTTACCTCCTCTCATTTTATCTTTCTAATTATTCTTAACACAAAAAATGAGGGTATTTGATAAATGTATACTACCTCCGTCTCAAAGTAAATGTCGTTTAGCAATTTGCATACAAATTAAGGTAGTTTACAAAAAAAAAAAAATTTACCCTTATTTAAATTCAATTATTGTAAATAAGTTGCAAAAATATTTTTCTCTTTTTACTTACTCTCTTTAATGAGAGTAGTAAATAAGGGCAGTTTGACGAATATAAACAAATATTTCTTGAATTATATAATGACACCTATTTTGAGACAAATTTTTTTTTTTTAAAACGACATTTATTTTAGAACGGAGGTTGTAATTGTCAATCTACATAGCTTCTTAACGTATGTGCATTACTCTAAATAACACTTCTTTTGACTTGGAAAAAGTACTCCCTCTGTCCCTTAATTCTTCTTATTATTTGACTAACACAGATTAAGAAAAATAATTGACTTGATTATTAATATTAGTGTAATGTGTAATTTTCTTTAATGCGCATGTATGTCTTCTATAATTAAAGTAAGGAAAAGTAAGGGTAAAATGATAAAAGTAATATTATAAAATGAAAGTTTTCAAATAAAATAATTATTTTGAGATGAATAAAAAAAAAAAAAAAAGACAATAATTTAGGTCGGAGGAGTATAATTTTCATGTTATTCAAGTAAGAAGGAAGATTGCAAGCTGTGGTTGTTTTTACACTACGAAAAATGGATGACAACTACCAAAATCTCCTCCTCCCATCTAACGGCCATAACAGAATTGGATCCAACTGCCACTTAAGTGAAATTACGCAATTACCCTTACTGAATCTGTGCCATGCACGTGCCAACGAAATAACATAACTTCACACGTTGCATCTCAATCAAGCAAAACCAGCTCCATTTTATGACATTACCTTTTCCTTTTCCAAAATCCTTGGCCCTCATGGATCAAAATCTAGGAATTAGGAATCAATAATAGCAACATCTTCCCAAGTTGCATCATCTGTTCGACCATTGGTTGAGCAAACTTTCTTGTTTTCATATTTGAGAGTCAACCAAAATCATTAACTTGTTAGTAGTAGGGCCTCTATGCATCTGATGTCAATAGTTATCACCAAGATATTGTATCTAAATATATGTATTAATTTTATCAACTTAACTAGACTCTACTCATTTATCGGAGTTATGTTAAATGGTTTATCATGTTTCTCAAAAAAAAAAAAAAAAAAAGAAAGAAATAAATGATGTGGTTTGTTGTGTATGAGACAAAATAAAAGCAACAAATTAGCTATAAAATAAAAAAATAAAAACTTGTTATCCAATCACCTTTAAACCAACCACAACAACAAACTGACGACTTCAACTAGATATGGTTCCACGTTCCAACAACTATCTATATCAACCTCTTTTTTTAAGTTATGGCTTCCTCACAACGCAACGTGTAGTATTGTATCACAAAAATAAAATAAAATAAAAACTCCCAGTGTCTCTAAAACAGAGTCCAATTATTACTCTTTACATCACACTAAAAAGAATATTTACTCTATTATCTTTCTTTTAAAAATTCTTTATCATTTTTACCCTCAAGTTGTTTGGTCAACTTTGATTATTTACCATTTTTATTTTTGGTCAACGTGTAGTAACATGCTGCGTTCAAAACATGCCATTAATCCTAATGAAAAATTCAAAACATATGAATAATTAAAATAGAGTCACTTTACTATTTTAATTTTATTTTTATTTTTATATACATGAGTTAAATATATATAACTCAATTTCAGGGACACAGGAGGGCGTACTAAACTCACATCAAATACCTACTAGTTAGGACAAACATTTTCAATGAAAATAAAATTTCATTAGTCAACGTAATTAATTTTCTTATACAATTAGTAGAACCACATTAATTTCAACAGGAAAATATAAGTACAAGGATTTTCGCTTTCACGTCACAGCTGGTTTTTGAACAAATTTTTTTTTTTTTGGTGAATTAGAGGCCAATCCTTTTTCAAGATTTGTCGCTCCATTTACTCAATCTTTTTTAAAATCGAAAAAATGTAGGACGAAAATACTACGATACCCTTAATGAAACCAAAACATGCATGCATCATCGGGCATCGAGATGTAATCAATTTTCTCGATTAATTTAGGCGTCGGATACGAATTGGGTATCGAGATTCAATTTAAGATACAATAATTCATCGTCGGATGTAATTAGATATCAGTACAGCAGTGTCACTTTCTCATATTAATTTGGGCATCAAAATGTAAAAATTGAGCATCGAAATTTAATTTGAGATTGTTGCATGGATGCAACACGTGGGGATCGCGATGCAACAATTAGGCGTCATCTGCTGCGCCTTGAACCAATCGATGCGCGCTTAGCGAGAGGAAAAAATAAAAAAATTGAAGCTGCCTCACCCAGTGAGCTTATCGGTGCGCGCCCTTGCGAGGTGGGTAAAAGTGAAAAGTTTTAATTTCATTTTACTCTCTCTTTCCTTTTCTCTCTCTCTCTCTCTCTCTCTCTCTCTAGTAAACAGAAATGGCGGGTTAACGAGCATTAAAGTCTTCGAAGCTGTTAGGGGTTTCCCACTCCTTCTTTTCTGTCGGGAAGGGGCCTTGGGGCATCGGTAGCAGTCGTACCGGCAGTAAACTGTGGGAAAAGACTACAGAAGTTGTCGCTGACTAAGCAGACCCAGATCAGGATAGGAGACAAGCAAAGATGAACCAAAGAGTGAGGCTTCATGGCAGAGGAAGCGCTGCGCAGACGACTCGAGATGTAGATAAGAGCGCTCTAGCTCCGCTCCACAAGTTCAATCCCAAAGGGATTTTCTTATGATAGTAGCACAGTGAATAGTTCCATGTTCACTGACAGAGGCCACTCAAGAGGTGCAAAGCACTCGAAGAATATGAAGAGATTAAAATATTAATTTTATTAAAAACACTTCAATTTTCTCGTGTTTAACAAAAACTGAGTCATTTTTCTATGTCTTCTTGGAATACGAAATGTGCTGTGCAATTTGGGGATCGGGCGAGGCATCGCGATAAATAATTCGTGCATCGCGATGTCAATTTGGGTATCAGCGAGGCATCACGATAAATAATTCATGCATCGCGATGCCCAATTCCTTCATAGGGATTATTTTGTGAATTAACCCATTAACAATTCGGGCATCACGATGTTTTTAAGCTGTCAAAGTCATGAAAACATTATTAGTGTATCTTGACGGAGAAATAAGAATCATCGTATCTTGTATTTCTTTTATTTTTATTCATGGAGGTTAAGTTAAGTTAAGGATTTTGAATTTTCTTATATTGTAATTCTTTTTATATTTGTTCACAATCCATGTTAATCGGGTGATTGGTCGAAAAATATGAAACTTTTGGCAATGCATGATATGTGCCTATGTCGATATGTATTTACAACCGAGTTTCAACGAGTTTCACGTTGCATAGGGACATTTTAGGAACAATATTTTGAAAATGCCTTTTAGTTAAAAAAAAAAGGTAGGTGGATTGGAGAGTGATACTAAATACCGCACCCAAATTACTAAATCTTTTTATTTTAAAATAAAATGACTACATTGCCCTTTCATCTATTTAATAAAACACACTAAATTTTATTTTGCTTTGAATAAAAATGCTTTAGAAGAAAGTCGGATAAAGTGGGCGGAAGTCATTTCTTTTGTATTCAGCCATTCACTATTCATCCAACTTTCATTTCTTTTGTATTCAGCCATTCACCTTAGCCGGCTACTAAAAATAAAGTGAATTATTGAGAATTATCAAGAGAGATAGAGAGTTTTAGAGAGTGAGGTGCAGTATTTATAGGTAAGTCAAGGTAATGAAAGTTAATTATTTAGTAATAATTACCAAATAAATTAATCAATGGTACTTTAGTAATAATTAAACAAGTAAGGGCAAAAGGTCATCATGTATTAAGTGGGGTGCGGTATTTGGAAATTATTTTGGGTGTGTTGCATCTTAGCCTAGATTTGCTTGAATCCATAACCTAAGTCTAAGTCAAGGTGACTAATGGGCTCGTGTGTCTGTTAGAGTGGCAACTTGTACTTAGGCATAGCTTGAATAGTTTAGGGTTGCAAATTTGTATAAGTCTTGAAGAAGATAGCCTATAGGACATCGGACGTCCTCGCACCATAGGCAAACAATGCATCGCAGCGAGTCTTTCGTTTGAATATCGGACAAGCTCATATCGGCCAAGCTTCATCGGAATGTTGAAGAACCCAAGACGTCCGATAAGAGAACCGCCTAAGACATGTCTGATTTGAGGCTTTCATTGACTTCGATGCAACGTTAACTGCAAATCACATTCAATGAAGGTTTCCATTCTTGGAATACACTCGAAAAGGACATTCCTCCCCGACTATGACCGCCTATTTTTAGCAAAGTGTCGGGAGACAGCGCAAGCTACTGAGCCGGCCTATCGAGAGTCAACAACGGATCGAGCATTAATTGCTCTTAAATTCAAATTAGAAGACCACCAACTCCAAGCTTCCTCCCATATAAAAGGAGACTCCATTGCTGCATTGAATATACTTCAACAACCCCAACTTCGAATCTTCATAGTCTTCAAGTTCTTACAAACTTACCGTCCTATCGCATACTTATTGAAGAGCTTCATACTTAGACTCCTAGTCCATTAAAAGCTCTTCATTGATTGCAACACCTAGCTTTTCATAGCTCACTAGAATTGTATCTTATTGATATCAATTCTCCCACACAAACACTTGGTCAACAAAATTTTTGTACACAATCCATTAGAGATTTAGTTTGTAAAATATCTAGTGGAAAAACTTAGTACACGATTTTCAAATCCAAAGTTGACCACTTTGGTTGTGGACGTCACTTATTTATAAGTGTGAACCATATTAAATATTCTGTCTATTTGTGTGTGATTGTGATTTGATTGTGTTGCTTTAAATTTCCAGATTTCTCTGTTGGCTAGCGATCTTGTCTGCCAAGATCGGCCATTCTCAACTTGTCTGTGCTTCACAAGTCTTCCGCTGCAAAATTTATAAAACCCTAGTGAAGTAAGATTTTTGAATCAATTTCAAAAATTGGACATAGGCTATTCAACCCCCTTCTAGCCTATATAGAGCAACCTTGGACCTAACAATTGGTATCGAGCTTAACTCTTTGAAAACTAGTTTTAAGATTAACCTCTTGAGAGATTAAAGATCATGGCTGCTCACCAAATGTTGGAAACCTCAAACGTGAACCATTGTCTGTCTTGGATGAAGTTCACTTTGACATCTGGAAAGATAAAGTTAAAAGACATATGAACTCAATTGACAAACGTTTGTGGAAATGTGTCGAGATGGACCCGAATTCCAATGAAGCCTAATACTGGCCGCGGTAGATCCAACCTTTGCACTGAAGTACCAAAGCCAAGAAGAGTGGGATGATGAAGACGAAAGAATGATGCTCGGATGGAAAGGCCATCAACATCATTACCGTTTGTGTTGATATAAGCACTTATCGTGATTATCAACTTGGACAGCAAAGGAGATGTGGGAAGCCATCCTTGAATATCTTGAAGGTGATGGCGAGACAAAGAACAACAAATTATATACACGCAGTCAGTTTGACTCCTTCAAAAGGATCCCAAAGAGTCTCTGAAGTGCCTATGTGATTCTATGAGGTAGTCAACTCTTGCTATTCATTAGGAAAGAAGTATGAAAAGAAAGAAATAAACATGAGATTTCTAAATGCACTAGGCGGTATGGCATGTTAAAATCATCGCCATGAAAGAGTCAAAAGATTTAAACAAATTGACTCTTAGAAACCTTTATGCTAGTCTTTGGTTTATGAGCTTGAGATCCAACAAGCTCAAGAAATGGAAAAGAGTTTTAAAAACTTGTCCTTACCAGCCATGTCTTCGAACCCTCTGTTCAAAACGATGAAACACCTTCTACTTGGTGAAGATGATGATATTCTTTCGTGAAGCCTTTGCTATGTTTGTAAAGAAATATCAACGTTTCAAAAGGTTTAATAAACCATCATCACATAGGCGTCTTCTCACAAAACCGTTCCTTATAAAACAAGCTCAACCAAAACATTCTCGCTTCCTTATAAATCGGACCATCAAAAGGATAATGAGCTAGTTTGTTTTAACTGTAGGAAACCAGGCCATTTTGCCTCTAAATGTCCTAAGCCAAAATATGAATTTTATAAGAAACGTCCCGAAACGAAATTTCAAAAACAAAAAGGGATGGTGGTGAAGACATTGATGAAAGCACCGCCTACATGGTGTGACACCGACACCGATGAGGATGACTCTTGTGACTTTGCCGAAGAAGCCAACATATGCCTTATGGCCAGGAGTCACCACATGATTCTGAGGTCATTACCATTTCAACAAGATGACAGTGATGATGATGATGAGCTTAATGAACCTTCAAAGGAGAGCTCATCAAAGCTAATAAAGACATTTGGAAGAATTTTCAAAATTCAAAGTCGCCTATGTGAAATTAGCCAAGAAGCATGAACTAGTGTCTCGAGAAATCAACCTTGATGTCTAAGATCAAAGATCTTGATAGACAGCAAGCTGAAAGTATCAAATTGCAAAAAGAGAACAAAGCTTTGACCGAAAAAGTGGATTTCCTACTTGAACACATCAAGAAGATAAATTCGAAAGATGACCTTCAAAAGGTTGTCAATACTTGGAATAACTCTAAAGGAAACTTTGATGCCATTCTCTCAAACCAAAACTTTAGATGACAAACCGGCATTGGTTTCCAAAGTGAGTTCAAAGTAGGTAGTTCTTCTAGTTCTCAAAAGGATGAGACATCTGAAGCAATTGAAGAATTGGCAGAAGTTTCTTATGATCGCAGCTCTCCCAAAAGGCAAGGACTTGGCTTTAACAAAGTCCCTTTTGTTTATCCCAAAAACTCAAAAGACAAGTCCAAAAGAAAGCAAAAGAATGACTCGCTAATAGTGAGTCTCGAGCAACTAAAACGCCATTAGTCACCCTAAGAAAACAGGGATGACTAATAGCAAGTCTAGGAATTCTCGGCTCAAACCTATTAAATTTGTCAAAGGCAAGATCGCTCCCAACACCGCCTATAAAAGGGTAAAAGAAGTGAATTCTCTAGATAAAAAGCTTAAAGGACATGTGCTCAAATACAAAATCTTTTGATAAGAGGTCTACCTATGGTAAACCTAACATCAACAAGAAAAGGCATTATCGCCCTAAGTCCTATAGGCCAATTATCGCAGAAAGATCATTCCAAAACCGCCGATATTAAGAAGCCTCAAAAAGAAATCATTACTCATGTTGAAGGATTTCACAAATGCTCTTTCTGTAAATGCCATGGTCATGAGATTCATGAATGCCTTCTGAGATTCACACCTAAATCTAGAGGATTTACTCCTCCAAAGGTTAAACAAGTGTGGATCCCAAAAGGTTGCTAACCTTGAGGACCCAAAATAAAAGGGGACCACATTCTTAAATGTCTATATTTCAGAATGCTTTATGGTGTCAATGAAGAAGAGAAAGACCTATGGTATCTAGACAGGTGGATGCTCAAAGCATATGACCGGTGATCCAAATCTTCTCTCAAGCATTGTTGAAGCAAAGGGTCCCTCCATATTTGGAGACAACTCAAAAGGGAAGACCATTGGTTATGGAAGTATAATCGAGGCAATCTCTCCATCAACAAAGTCTCTCTAGTTGAAGGTTTAAAGCACACTGCTAAGCATATCACAATTCGTGATAAAGGGCTAACATGTCGGTTTTCCTCTAGTCAATGTCTCATAAAGGACAATGAGACATGTTCAACTATCCTGACAGGGTTCAGAAAAGGGAATGTCTATGCTGTTGACCTAAATGCTGTTGGAAGAAAATCAAATCTTTGCTTGGTTGCTAGGTCATCAACTGACAACAGCTGGTTGTGGCACAAAAGGCTTAGTCATCTCAATTTCAAATACCTGGAGAAGCTATCAAAAGACAATCTAGTTGTCGGGTTGCCTAAAATATCAGCTGAATCACACAGTCTCTGCAGAGGATGTCAACTGGGCAAACTTCATAAATCTTCCTTCAAAAGCAAGCCTTGCCTGTCAACAACCGGACCTCTACGCCTCTTGCACATGGATCGTTTGGACTGTAACTACTACAAGTCTTGGTAAGCAAGTATACTCTTGTGGTAGTTGATGATTACTCAAGATTTACTTGGGTAGAAATGATGTCCTCCAAAGATGAAGCATATGACATCATTACGAACTCTTCGAAGACTACGTACTCGGCCGGATGATATCTCGATGTCGATCGTACAATGGAACAGAGTTCAAGAACAATGGTGGCCAAATATTGTGATGACCATGGAATTGGTCACAATTTCTCTGCTTGGCACACCTCAACAAAATGGAGTTGAAAGGAAAACGTAACTCTCATTGAAGCAGAAAGACAATGATTGCCGAAGCCAAAATGCCTATGTATTTGGCGGAAGCGTGAACACCGCCCGCTTCACACAAAACAGTCCATCATAAATAAATTTCATAACAAAACTCCATATGAAATATGGAGAGGCAGCTCCCAACATTGGATTCTTTAAAATATTTGGTTGTAAATGCTATGTTCTTTACAATGGTAGAGAACATAGAGGTAAGTTTGAATCCAAAAGTGATGAAGGAATTTTTCGATATGCCAAGTTTTCAAAAGCATACGAGTTTACAATAAAACCTCACTTAAAGTTGTTGAATCTGTACATGTTTCTTTTGATGAATTTGAGTTCATTGGGCCACATTTGGCTCCTAAGGTTACTAATGATTCTCGATGAATATGAGACAGTACGTAATGCCCAAGTCCCGATCCGCGATCCTCCTTCTTCACAAGAGCTTCCAAGAGTCAACCTCGTTAGAATCCTCAAACGAACCATCAAATGAACACTCGAAAACCCCGAATCCCCTTTGCCTTCCACACCGAAGTCATACAACCTACCTTGGAATTAACCTACCCTTTAGAAAATCGAAGCTTCAAGCACTTCTACTTCTCAAGAATCCAACTCTGCCGATACAATAGGACAAGTTCAACTCGAAGTTAGGAAATAAAAGATCATCCTATCACTCAATCATTGGAGATCTTAATGCGGTGTTCAAACTAGACAAGCTTCAAGAAACGAATGCATGTATTCTACCGCATTTGTATCTAACATTGAACCCAAAAGATTGATGAAGCTCGAAGATCCAAGTCGGGTGGAAGCTATGCAAGAAGAGCTAAACCAATTTGACGATGCCAAGTCCGGTCACTAGTCCCTAGGCCTAAAGGACAAGCATTATTGGCACAAAGTGGGTTTTCGAAACAAAATGGATGAAAACGGCAACATTACAAGAAACAAGGCAAGACCGGTAGCCCAAGGATACGACAGGAGGAGGGTATTGACTATGATGAGACATTTGCTCCCGTTGCAAGATTAGAAGCTATCGATTATTCTTGGCCTATGCCTCTTACAAGGACTTCAAAGTTATCAAATGGATGTAAAGAGTGCATTTCGAATGGAGAACTTCAAGAAGAAGTCTATGTTGAGCAACCACCGGTTCATAGATGTTCAAGGAGAGAAGATGTCTACAAGCCGAGGAAAGCCCTTTATGGACTTAAACAAGCTCCAAGAGCTCGGTATGAGACCCTTTCAAAGTTCTTGATATCTCAAGGCTTTGTAAGAGGTCAAATTGACACTACTCTTTTCATTATGAAGCATAAAGGTCATTCCTTACTTGTTCAAATATATGTTGATGATATTATCTTTGGTTCTACTAATGAAAATCTTTGCAAAAGGTTTGAAAAGCTTATGCGAGTAAATTTGAGATGAGCATGATGGGAGAGCTCAACTTTTTCCTTGGTCTTCAAATTCAACAAAGTTCAAATGGTATCTTCATCAATCAAGCCAAATATGCAAAGGATGTTATCAAGAAATTTGGTCTTGAGAATGCAAACAACAAAGACTCCTATGGCTACTATCCGCCATCTTGACAAAGATGAGAAGGGCAAGAAAGTGGACATGACTCTCTACGAGGCATGATTGGTTCACTTTTATACTTAACTGCTAGTAGGCCTCGATATCATGTTTGCTTTGTGTTTGTGCTAGGTTTCAAGCGATCCAAAGGAGTCTCACCTACAAGGGCAAAAGAATCATCGATATCGATAGATACTCCCAATTTGGGAATCGGTATCCTAGAGATTCATCTTTTAATCTTATAGGCTATTCGATGCTGATTTTGCCGCATGTAAAGTTGACAGAAAAGCACAAGTGGGACATGTCAATTCTTAGGAAATAGACTTGTCTCATGGGCCAGAAGAAACAAACCTCTGTTTCAACTTCAACAAGAAGCGAATACATAGGCCGGTACTGCTGCCACAACTGTGGATCAAACAAAGAACTAGTGGACTATGAGATCAAACCGATGATTGTCCTATAATGTGTGACAACACATCGCAATTTCGCTCTCTCAAAATCCTGTCATGCACTCCAAAACAAAGCACATTGATGTGAGATATCACTTTCTTAAAGATCATGTTGAAAAAGGTAACATCGCATGCAATATGTGCCTACAGAGAATCGTAGCGACATCTTCACAAAACCACTTGATTCAACCAGGTTTGCATATTTAAGAGGAGAGCTTGGTATGCTTGACCTCAATCCTTAACCTTTCTTGCAAATTCCTTAAGTCATTTTATAAACTAGGCAGATCTATATTCATATCGGCAATCCTCTATAAAATAGGAGACTTTGATAAAATAGGCAGACTTTGATACAATAGGCGACTTGGGCGCCATACGTACAGTAACTCATCAGGTAATAAATGCGGACTTCAAATTTTATCAAATGTCATTTATTGGCCTGTCAGAGGTATAAAAGGGCAAAATGTACAGTGTCTCTTCACAGTTCTCAACAACCGCCATTTTAAACTTTCAAAAACCCTCGGACTTCCAATCTACAATCTCTCCAAAAAGCCTTAAACTTTCCAAAATCTTTACGTTTTCTAGCTAAAATCATCAATGGTAAGAATTTCTACATCTTTTCTATTCATTTAAATTCAATGTTTCGTCCGGTTTTGACCTAATTCGAGTTGTTCAAACCGTCCGCCATTGAAGAATTTTGGATTCTCACAATTGTTGCTTGAATCGTGTTTATGTGGTGTAAAATGTGTTTTAATACTTTATGTGACACTATATATTCAGTTTATGCTGCTTTGTTTGCTTGAAAATGACAAAATCATCACAGCTTAAAAATCCAGCATGAACCGTTCTTAAATTGTTTATGTTTTGGGTCTTGATCTCGAATTAGACTTGTTTTGATAAATATCTGCTGATTGCTCGAATATCTGCGATTACATATTCTATTTGTTTCTTGCATATCTGCCGATTTCTATATATGCTATTCTCACATCCGATCATGTAGGGAAAATCAAAATCCTCTAAGGCTGCCGCTACCACTTCATCCTCGCTCTCGCTAAGCCAACCAGGGCTGCATTGGCGCCGAGCTCCCAATCGGATCCTTCCCAGTCAAGTTATCACCCCGGGATGACCATAGACCGAGACTCCATCATTTGCACATCTCTAGTGATGCCCTTCTAAAAGATTTGGTGAGTGTGGCCTTCTCCCTGTTCCAACTCAACGACACCCACTACAAAGAACTATCTAGCCGAGGAATTCTATACAAGGATGATTCTCGCTCCTCCACCGCTAATGCCTCGAGCCGATCAACTTAAGCTATATCAAGGGCTACATCGAGGCCACTACATCAAGTTGACCTACAAGGATGTTGGAGAAATCCTTGGACCGCCTGTGAAGGCAAATTGGACTTGACCGATGCCGAATCGGCACTTGCCGGAAATGATGAGGGGTCCGCCCAACCGAGAGGTTTTCCGAGATGTCTAGGAACCTCTTCCCGTAGAACCCCTATCATATCGCCCATCTCGCCGACAAGAGCATCTTATTCAAAAATGGCTCGAGGGACATCTTCACCTCTCAACTGATGTGGACCAAAGCCGTGGTCCTTCGCAAGCAACTCAACCGGGCAAAGATCATCTTCTCAATGCTATCCCGAGCATTGAAGTCCAAGCTCACCCTTCCATGAAGAGGCCCTTTGTCGGGTTATCAATGTCATCCTCCGCCGTTATGAGGAGATTGATGAGCCTGGTCGCACGACGACCTCATCAAGGTGTCCAACACCTACGTCTTCACGGCCAACAACATCACCCGCTATAGGGATGATATGGCCAAAGGACAACCAACGCGGCGAGGCTGCCGCTGCTGCCGCCGCCGCTATCGCTGCGGTGCCGCTGCTGCTGCACCCGTCGCTGCATCTTATCTTGGTGGCCCCTCTACCCAAGCCAAGGGTAAGAGGAAAGTCACCTACCGCCGGGTTACCCGCCGAGGAGGAGGAGCCTACACCCATTGGGCCGCACGCTGAACATTTTGACCTCAGAGCTAGACCACGATCCATATGAGCCTGCTGAGCCCCTACCAAAAAGCCTAAACACTCTCCCTCTCTCACCCCAAAACTCAAACAGACCAGGAAACCTGCCCGCTCAAAGGCAGCCGTTGAGAAGGACCCATCAACCTTCCAACCAGCTGACCTCTCCAAACCCTCTAAACCTACCTCCCATTCCTCCAAACCCAAAACCAAACAAACCCTCCTACCCACAGACGAATCATTTGGCCTTCCTAAGGTCTCATCCACACCAGCCGTGTCTGCACCGGCTGTCTCCACACCAGCCGTTTCTCCATCGGCTGTTCCTCCACCAGCAGTTCCCTCCGAATCATCTCCACACCACCTCGCCTCTTCCACTCCTACTAAGTCCAAGCATGGCAAACGTTTTAAAAAGAGTGCAAAGAAGCGGGTACATTTTGTGGGAACTGCCGATGAAACCACTTCTCCTCCACCTTCACCACCTCTGCCTACTACCACTACCTCCTCACCTACTTCCTCACCTCCTCCATCTGCTCCCATCCAAACAACCACCACACAAGAGCCATACATCTCACCTGCCACCTCTTCTCAACCACCATCCTCCAAACGCCCTATCTCTCCCTCTTCTGACCTGCCTACTCCCAAACGCCTCAAACCTACTCCCTATAACCACCTACACCCTGAGGTGCAGCTCGTCCTTCGTAGACAAAGGGCCTAAACCCAACCCCGCCACGACCCCTTCTTGGCCACCCTTGACTACCCCAAGAGATTTCCCTGTCGCCCTATGTGCAGTGAAATCATCTTTCAATGGGTGCCTACTATGACCCTCTTCCTCCCGCCCGGTCCCAACTCTTTTCTCCCACAACTCGGTTCAAGATCTTATGATCTTCAACCAATGGGTTGCAATCCATAAGGACCTAGGCCTTCCCCTTCCAACCAAATCGGACATCTCCCCATTCCTCTCTCTGCCTAAACCCCCAGTATTCACCATTATCTGCCATCCTTCCATCCTTCTTCACCCTGTGGTCTACAGCTTCATTGATGTAGTCACCACTTTCCTTGGCTTCAACCCTCTCATCCCTATTCTCTTCCCTTCTCCTAGCCTTTCTCCTTTCTTTTCTCCTCCCCCCTTCTTCATTCACCCCCTTTCCTATGTCATCTACATAGAAAGGCTCTTCCCTGTTCCTCGCATCTTTCCTAGCCTTCCTTCACCCTCTATTGATATTTCCTCCACCATCCATTCTCCCTCATCCTCTAGCCAATCCCTGTCTCCCACCACCATCCTCCACCCTCACCTACCCAAGCCACCACCATCCTTCCCTCGCCAGCGACCATCGCCGAGTCATCCCCGATCTCGATACCTATCCCGCCGAGGCCGCTATAAATTTTTAAAGATTTTGAGGTCATCTCGTTGACCTAACCAAGGCTGCGCACCGCCTATCGCAGTCTCACATCACCCATGTGCGGTGGCGTCGACCCAAGTGATGGAAATTTCAAAGGGTGCAAAGGCCGCTTTGATGCTGCCACGTTCCATCTCAGCCACCAGCGCCCTTGCCGCCGGATCTCGGCCTCTTCCTCCAAGACATCGCCATCTTCGAAACCAACCGGGACAACCTCGCCACTAAGATGATGCAGTCGTCGACATGGTTGAAGCTGGCTACAAGCTTGTGCTTCACTCCCAACGCCAGGCAAATCGCTCTGTTCATTCCTCCGTGCGAGCGACTCGTAATCTCACGACCAAGCATTTGGCTTACTATCGCAAGGAGCGCAGAACTACTGAGCACCGCCTCGGCTTTATTGATGCTTCGCTTGCGTCCATGAAGGAGGAGATGGCCGACTCAACAATGATCGCGGACCAAGCTCATTGAGCATAATGCTCGCTCAAGCGAAGAACAAAGACCTCTCCTCGATTGGCGACACTAAAGAAGAGCTAGCAAGAAACGAAGAAATTGCAAGACTTAAGGGCTGTTGACTCTAAATGGGCATCAAGAGGCTATGGGCAATCTTCATCGTGCAAAGGCAAAGGTCGTGCATCATCTCGGTCATCTTCTCGGACCAGCCGATAATATTTTGTATAATCTTTTTGCTAAAACTTTGTAATTAAACAACTTGTTTAATTAACAATGTCTATGTTTTAAAACTTTCATGTTTATTATGAACTCGCTTATTATGTGATTGCATGAAATTTAAACCACCGGTTTAAAGACATGTCCTATATTGCCTATTCTCGCCTATTCGCATGTCTTTAAATTCAGCTTCATTACAAGTGTCTCGATGCTTAATTTCTGTTTGTAAACACTTTGTAATTCTTGAATACAATGACCTTTATGTAAGTTCATCTAGGGCATGCTTATTTAATATATCAATCTTACAAGCATGTTATCACTAGACTTGAACATGGTCAGCTGATATTGTATTCGTAGGGTCATGGACTCAAGCAAATAGGAGGAGATTGTTGCATCTTAGCCTAGATTTACTTGAATCCATAACCTAAGTCTAAGTCAAGGTGACTAATGGGCCCGCGTCCGTTAGAGTGGCAACTTGTACTTAGGCATAGCTTGAATAGTTTAGGGTTGCAAATTTGTATAAGTCTTGGAGAAGATAGCCTATAGGACATCGGACGTCCTCTGCACCATAGGCAAACAATGCATCAGCAGTCTTTCGTTTGAATATCGGACAAGCTCATATCGGCCAAGCTTCATCAGCAATGTTGAAGAACCCTAAGAACGTCCGATAAGAGAACTGCCTAAGACATGTCCTGATTTGAGGCTTTCATTGACTTCGATGCAACGTTAACCTGCAAATCACATTCAATGAAGGTTTCCATTCTTGGAATACACTCGAAAAGGACATTCCTCCGCAAGCACCGCCTATTTTTAGCAAAGTGTCGAGAGAGACGCAAGCTACAGCCAGCCTATCAGGAGTCAACAACCAGATCAGAGCATTAATTGCTCTTAAATTCAAATTAGAAGACCACCAACGGCTCCAAGCTTCCTCCTGCATATAAAAGGAGACTCCATTGTTGCATTGAATATACTTCAACAACCCCAACTTCTGAATCTTCATAGTCTTCAAGTTCTTACAAGCTTACACGTCCTATCTGCATACTTACATTGAAGAGCTTCATACTTAGACTCCTAGTCCATTAAAAAGCTCTTCATTGATTGCAACACCTAGCTTTTCATAGCTCACTAGAATTGTATCTTATAGATATCAATTCTCCCACACAAACACTTGGTCAACAAAATTTTTGTACACAATCCATTAGAGATTTAGTTTGTAAAATATCTAGTGGAAAAACTTAGTACACGATTTTCAAATCCAAAGTTGACCACTTTGGTTGTGGACGTAGCACTTATTTATAAGTGTGAACCATATTAAATATTCTGTCTATTTGTGTGTGATTGTGATTTGATTGTGTTGCTTTAAATTTCCAGACTTCCAATCTGTTAAGCCGCCGATCTTGTCCCGCCAAGATCGCCCATTCTCAACTTGTCCCGTGCTTCACAAGTCTTCCGCCCGCAAAATTTATAAAACCCTAGTGAAGTAAGATTTTTGAACCAATTTCAAAATTGGACATAGGCTATTCAACCCCCTTCTAGCCTATATAGAGCAACCTTGGACCTAACAGGTGCGACATTTAGCATATATGTTAAGGAATATTTGTCCATATTCTATCAAAGCTGTCCTTATTTACTTATCTTATTATAAATGGTTGTTGAGAGGAAAGAAAAAAATATATTCATGCAACTTATCTATAATAAATTAGCTTAAATAAGGGTATATTGGTCTTTATATAAATTTCTTTAATCTGTGTGCAAATTATTAAAACAACACTTATTTTGAGACCAGGTAATATGATATAACCGCTAAGAGTCCGTTTGGTTCAACGTTTTAAAAACACAGCGTTTTAAAAACGATGCGTTTTTAAAACGTAGTTTTTTTCTTATAAATGCGTTTAAGATATCACTTCAAAATGCAACTTCTTTTTCCTAGGATCGTTTTAAAATCTGCATTTTAGTAATAATTAAGCTGAGAATTCCAGCGTTTTAAAACGCAACTGTGTTTTCAAAACGGAGTTTTTTCTGCCTCAACATTGAAATGCAATTTTTACAGATAAGCTCTATTTTATTTCTGTATTTTGACTAAAATGCACAATCAAACGAGGATCTAAGTCATGAGCTCGGATATGATCAACTTCCTACCGACATACATTAATAAAATCAAAGAAATCCGATTCTAAAGATCTCTTTAATTTGTCCCAACCAGACTTGTTGATTCCATTGTTCAACTAGTTGGATGAAGTACGACATGCATGTGATTTGGTTGTAATCCTTACCTAGTGTGTATTTAATTCCCGTGAGAGTGAGACTTATTAATTAAATTGATAATCAAATCAAGGATAAAATGGTAAAAATAACTTTTTAAAAAAATATTAGAAACTAAACAAATTTTTTAGAACTAGGTAAAAAGAAAACATGATTTTTATTATTATTATTATTATTACTCCCTCCATCCTCAAATTATTGTCTTGCTTTTTTTTGTCCGTATTAAAATAATTATTTTGTTTAAAAGTTTTTTTCAGGACAATATTTTTACCATTTTACCCTTATTTTTTCTTCCTATTTTAATTATGGGCTATATGCACATAGGCATCAAAGAAAACTATACATTATATTAATATTAATAATCAAATTAATTATTTTTTTTAATTTGTGTATCAATTCAAACTGGATAATAATTTTGAGATGGATGGATTATTATTTTTTAAAGCGGTAGCCAATTCCCGGAGAAGACAGCTAAAACATGATTGGATTCAGTACATAAATTTGTATAGACAGACCGAGGCAATGATTGTATTTTAATAATCCTAGATATATACATTGCAAAATACGTCGCAGTCTTTATCCATTTAACTTAACATTGGATAACTTATATATATATATATATATATATATTGATCACGCCAAAAATGATTCTGGTGATCTGTCGTTGTCCACGTGTGTAGCTAGTCAACAGTCAGGGTGCCCCGGCTCTCAATAGGCACAACTTTTGGTGGGATTTGTGCTCCGGTAGATACCGTGATGAAAGAGACACCGTTAGGGAGCCGGACGTTGGTCCAACTAAAGCCCTCCGTGGGAGAATCGTATATGGTAAGGTGAGTGGTCTCGGTGAGGATTCAGCTTTTTGAGAGTGAATGCTCAATTCTTTGGGAGAGTTTGTGGTTGTGTATATGTGAATTTGAACTTAGGCCTTAAATGAAGACTATCACCTTTGTATTTATACGATGCAAAGTCGGTTTGGACCAAGTGGGCTCGCAGTGTCGACCGGGTGAGCCGCCATGTGCTTGTCTCGACCGCAATGTGCATTGATGGGCCTTAATGTGGAAGTGACCGTCCCGATGCAGGATAGAACTTCCTGTTTGTCCCCTTGACCTTCTAGATGCCTTCTTTAGTGAGCAAGTATCCTTTTTGTCCAATAGGAGACTAGATGGTGGTCCCGGGATGACGTAGTAGCCTGAGGGCATTGAATGCGGCAGCTTTCGTTGACTTTCAAGGCTTCCCGGGGTATATAACTCGGGGGTATCTATTTCATGCAGCTCGGGTTCAGGTCCATGCGAGCTTGTCAACTTGGTGGCGGAAGGTTCGGACTACCCGAGCTCCTCGGGAGGTCGGGTTGGAAGTGGTGATGAGGATATTTGGATCCCGAGCCGTAGTCCAAGCTCGGGATGTGAGATCCTCTCATCCGAGCTCCGTGTAGCCTCGGCCACGTGGCCCGCGAGTGCCACGTGGAAGTTTGTACATTTTAGGATCTTCCCCGACTTCCAGAGGTAAGGGTTCACACTTTAAGTCGGGAAGTCTCCAGCTCGATGATAGTTGGGTGGTTAGGTAGAAGCTTCACCAACACGCCATGCCTTGGGAACCGTGCGAATCATTGGCGCGAAACATTCGACGGCCGCATTAAATGTGCGTCATTTCAAGTTTGAATTGTGACCGTCGTGTTGACCGAGAACGCACCGTTTTGCTTGTTGAGGGGTAAAAACACGCGGACTATCCATTTGTGGGGTCAACTTCGGGTCATCCGTATGAGCGGCGTCGTTTTGGAGGGGTATAAGTAGGGTTTGGCACTGTTTGGCTTTCACTTTTGCAAAAACCCTAATATCCTCCGTCGAACTGCGATTTCCGGCCAACTCAACTCCAACCGTCTTTTGCGTTTTCTCGCTGTTCCTCGGGCTCTTTGCTGATTTCATTCCGTAGGTTAGTGTCGTTGGAAACTGCTCTACCTGTTTATCATCTTTTTTTTTGTCTTTTCTACCCTTTTTTCACTGTTTTTGCGCTTTCGCTTTCCGGCGATCGCCATTTTTTCTGGTACTGATCTCCGGCGTCACGTGCCTATCAGGTGACTCCACGTGCCTTGCAGTGACTTCGTACACCCTCGAAATCCGAGCTCCCACCTTTGATCCGGTATTCCGATCTCTTTAAATATTCCGAGCTTTCATTATTATCTCCTCAACATGTTTGCGGGTAGGAGGGGTATTGGTACTAGGGTTCTTGAACTTAGCTCGACTTCGGACTCATCCTCGTCCTCGGGATATTCCCCGAGCTTGGATGGTGCCAGTCCCACGCTATCTCCTGTTCCCCTTAACTTAGGCGATTCCCCCTCTCAACTTGTCTTTGCTCGCTCGCCCACGGGCAAACATGTATATAAATTAGCCGAGGACCATTGGGAGGTCGTGGTCCCGAGTGAAGCTCGGGACATCTTAGGTCGGTGGGGTGTTGATTTCTCGGATCGAATAGTGTCCGACGAGCCTCACTGGGTACCCCCACTTCCATTTGCTGCTGAAATGGAGGTTTTAGACGATAAAGCCCAAATCATTACTGCCCTGACATGCCAATATTTCTCCATGAACCGGTATTTGCAGAATCTCCGACGTGATCGCGTTCGTCGACTCCGCGAAGGAGCTACTTCTGATAGACCGATCACTGAGATAAGTAGAGCTACAAGGATGTCTGGTGAATCAACCTCGGGCCGAGCAGAGGCTGCCGCGGGCTGGCGAAATAGGCTTACCCCGGCTGACGTGCAGTCGTGGGAAATTATTCACCAGGTTCCCGGATTCCGGGGCTCTGTGCCCGATCTAAACCGTAGCTGGGTTGAGCTGAAATCCCTTCGTGGGAAAGTGGGATTCTATACCTTCTTTCGTAGGCGGGCTCCGACTACCCTTGGATCCCTTCATCTGCGAATTCTTGGAGCAGACCTCCTCGATGCCTCTAGATCTCTCCCTCGGTCTAGTGAGGACCCTGGTGTGCTTTGCAGCTTGCACCAGGGTACTCGGATGCGAGCCAACTCTCTCTCTCTTCCGCTATTATTTCTAAGCCTGGCCCTCCAACCACCGACTACAATGCAAAGCCCACAACCACTGGATCAAACTTTTTACTCCGTTCCCCGGGAAGGTTGATGGATGGGCGGACAAGGTCATTCTGGTGGAGAGTGACAAGGGGTGGAATTTCCAGATTCCTCCGGTGGTATCCACGGCCGAAGAGGTTGAAGAGTTTGGGAGCGTATGACTCCATGGCCCGGGAGTGCTCGAGGCTCCTCATGCGAGATGGGGAGCAGTCCGTCTCTACGGAAAGGCCATCCTCGAGGATGAGGGCTTCCTATATCGGCCGGTCTTCGAAGAGGGCCGGCCGGTGTGATTCCGAGGTGCGAGATGCCTCCGTGGAGTCCGCTCCAGCCGGCTTGGGCATCAAGGCGACAAGCTCGCAATTCGGGCGAGGAGTGTGCCGGCTCGGGAGGAGAGCAACCGCCGACCTCTCCCGAGGGTTGTACTTTGATATTTTTATTTCTTCTAGATTTTCTTCCAAGTATTTTTTAATCGGTTGAACCTTCTAACTCCGCTTGTGTTTGGTGCGAGACATGGTGAATGCGGGAATGCTTTCTCTACTCGGAGGAACCGGGATACGGCCCGAAAGGCCCTAAGCGATCATATATACTGCCGCCTGTCCTTCCCCCCAACCGATCAGCTCGGTGGGGGTTGTTGATGCGGTCCCGATCTCCTATGTACCCCTGCAGCAAAAAAGAACATCATCTTCGGCGGGCGAGGAGGGAGCCCGCAAGAAGAGAGGGGAGTCACCGTAGATATCGACCCGAGGAGACCCCTCCGCCGATCGAAGGGGAAGGAGAAAGTTGCATCCTGGGAGGCGACCCCGCGTGGCTGGGGCCCGATGATATCCAGACGTCCTCGGGCTATGCATGCGAGGATAATCCTCGGATGGAGAGTCTTCATCCCGGACTCGCGACTTCATCTTTAAATCGGTCGCGCTCGTTGGTCGAGGTATGTTTTTATCCGTAATTCTCCTTTGTTGTAAGATGTACATGCAGACTACTAACTCTTTCCTCTTTTGCAGATGTCCCACTATGCCAAATGGTATGACATCCGATGTGGAGGCGAGAAGTTGAAGGCCGAGCTCCTTCGGATCAAGGACGATGGGGTCGAGCCGTCGAGGCTACGAGCTGAATTGAAGAGCAAAGATGAGAGCCGGCCAAGACGAAGGAAACCTTGTCCGCCATGGATCGTCCTCTCGCGCCGCAGGCTGCAGATCGTGCGCGGGAGGAGAAGGCCGAGCTTGAAGTCTCCCTGCTCGCTAAGAATGCCGAGCTCGATGCCAGCATCAAAGACCTTGACCGGAGGCTGACCCAGCTCAATTCCGAGATGGAGGACCCCGCTCGTGAGGCTGACATCGTTGCCCGCTACAAGGCCTCCGCATCCTTTGAGGCTGATGTATCTCCCTGGATGATGAAGGGTAGATATCAGATCCTCCGGGCTGCGGCTGGCAGTGGTGCGGCCGTTGATAGCCTTGTTGAATGGGGGGCTTCCAACCCGTTCGATGATTTAAACCGGAAGGGAGCTGGGCTCGTGCCCTTCAACGAGGAGGATATGCAGGCCATCCGGGAGGATGATGAGAGGCTGGGGAGGTCAGCTTGGGAGCCCCCTGTGAGACTCCAGTTGGATCTTGAGACCCTGGTTGAGGCGCGCCTTGATCAGATGGAACTCGAGGCTTCAGTTGGAGAAGGTTCCCAGGGGAATCTCGAGCTTGGGCTTGCGGCTGATCAGCTCCTCCAGGATACTGAGGGCACGACGACTAGTCGTGATGAGAATGTACGAGATATCCGGGCGTCGGAGGGTCAGAATGCCTAGCTGTTTTGACTTGTAACTTTTTAGGAACTTTTTGATTGAGCCTGCGAGCTCTTAGTTGTAGTATGGACAAGTACCTGTACATTTGTATATATATTTTGCATCTATGGGAAATGTCTGACTTTACTTTGTTTAAAAAGTATGACTTTGTTTTGAATGTTTGTTTAAACATGCTTTTTTCTTTAGAGGTAACGCTTTAGGATCATCACCGAGTGGCTAACGCCGACCTCGAGGTGATGTTTTAAGGATCATCACCGAGTGGCTAACGCCGACCTCGAGGTGATGTTTTAAGGATCATCACCGAGTGGCTAACGCCGACCTCGAGGTGATGTTTTAAGGATCATCACCGAGTGGCAACGCCGACCTCGAGGTGATGTTTTGAGCGTTTTTTCCTCTTTAGTGTTCTAATCTTTAGCCCAGAATGACTTGTAAGAAAGAATTTGAAATACTATTTCTCATTATAAGCTTTCATTTACAACAAATCAGAAAAGGTTTACAACTTAAGGGTAATATCTCTTCAAATGATCAGCATGCCACGGGTTTTTAGTGAGGTCCCGTCTTGTTCGGCCAATCGGTAAGTGCCTTCTCGGATAATTCTGTAACCCGGAATGGGCCTTCCCAATTAGGGGACAACTTGTTCCTCTCGGGTGTTTCTTCCCGTAGCTTCAATCTTTCGAGGACCCGTTCCCGCGAGAAGGTTCGAGGATTCACTCGGCCGTGATGGCCTTTTGCGAGTTGTTTGTAGTTGATCATTCGAGCCGAGCATCGAGCCTTCGTTCTTCTAATAGGTCGAGGTCGAGCCCCGGCTTCTGATTTGTCTTCTCATCAAAATGTAGCACCCGGCCGTAGGAAGGGCCATTTCGACTAGAGCCATTGCTTCTGATCCGTAGGTTAAGGTAAATGGCGTTTCTCCTGTTGGACCTCGCACAGATGTCCTAATACTACATAGGACTGCTGGTAACTCTTTTCTAGCCATCTACCTTTTTTCTCGTCTAAACTCCTTTTGAGAGAGTATAGGATCTTTTTGTTCCCGGCCTCAGCTTGACCGTTGCCTTGCGGGTGTGAGACCGAAGACATCCAGTGCTTCATATTCATTCTCTCGCAGTTCGCTGTAAACTTTGTTGCGAACTGTGTCCCGTGATCCGAAACGATGACCCGGGGTAGCCCAAATCTGCACCAGATGAAATCGTGCACGAAACTGATGGCCTTTTCCTCGGCGATTCCTGCAAGTGGCTTTGCTTCGATCCACTTCGTGAAATAGTCGACAGCGACGATCAAATACTCGCAACCTCCGCGAGCTTTGGGAAAAGGCCCGATAAGGTCAATTCCCCACATGTCGAAAGGCAGTGCGACAACCGGCGTTTGGGGCACCGAAGGTAGTGCGGGCACGTCGGCGAATCTCGGCACTTATCACATCTCCTCACGTAATCCTCGGCATCCTTCCTCGGTGTTGGCGTAGTACCGTGGAAGATGATTCTGTACGATAAAGTTCGAGCTCCGGATGACCCCGCATACTCCTTCGTGCACTTCGCTATCAAATTCTCGTGACCTCAGCCGCACACACCTCGCCAGAGGTTTTGAGAAAGATCGTCGGTACAGCACCCCGACAACCTTTGTGTATCTTGTAGCTCTTTTCCTGATCTGCCGAGCTGCGATCTTGTCATCAGGCAGAGTCCCGTGTTCGATGTAATCCTCAATTTCGTCTATCCAACACCTCGTGGTTGCCGTAATTGGTAGAACAACCTCTCTTACCGAGGGTGAATCAAGAAATTCTACTCGACGTCGGGGAGATCCCGCAACTCCATGGAAGCGACCTTTGACAGTAATCGGCCCGAGTGTTACTCTCGTCAATCTTTGGACCTCCCGATTCGAACCCCGTCGGCAGCTGTCTCACGAGCTCGCAGTATTTTGTCAAGGTGGGGTGATTAACCCCGTATTCCCCCGAAACTTGCTTCACGACGAGCTGAGAGTCGCTGAAGACAACAATCTGTGAAACTGTTAGGTCCTTTGCTAGTTGTAGGCCTGCTACCACGGCCTCGTATTCGGCCTGGTTGTTCGATGCAGGGAACTTGAATCGGAAAACTTTCCGAAATTCGGTTCCGTCTGGGGAAACTAGTGATAGTCCCACACCACTACCCGAGCTGCTGACGGAGCCGTCGACAAATAGTTGCCAGTGATCTTGTGGTCGTATTTCTGCCGAGCTAGTGCGGACACTTTTGGCCGGAGCGGTCGGGCGGCCTTCGAGCTCGCTTGGCGAAGCTTCCGGAGCTGGGTCAAGAGTGAATGAGGTTTCTGCCACAAAGTCGGCGAGAACTTGTCCCCGGACTGCTTTCCTTCGCTCGTAAGTAATGTCGAAGGCTGAAAGCTCGACTGCCCATTTCATCATTCTGCCAGCCACATCCGGCTTTTGCAGCATTCTCCGGAGAGGCAAATCCGTGTAGACGACCAAGGCATGGGCCTGGAAATAGTGCGATAGCTTCCTTGCCATTACTACCAGTGCTAAGACCACTTTTTCTACATTCAGGTATCGTGCCTCTACGTCGGACAGTGCGTGAGAGACATAATACACTGGTTTTTGAATTGACCCTTCCTCCCGGATTAACACTGCAGCCACCGCCGCATCCGATGCCGAGATGTAAATGTACAGTTTCTCGCCGGGCACCGGGCTTGAAAGTAGAGGCGAGCTTCCGAGGTACTCTTTCAGCTCGGAAAAGGCTTTGTCACATTTCGGACCCCAAGCAAATTTTCGACTCCCTTTGAGGATATTGAAAAAAGGGAGGCTCTTCTCCGCGGCTTTGGCAATGAATCTACTCAAGGCGGTTATCCTGCCATTGAGCTGCTGCACGGTTTTGATGCTTGTTGGGGGTCTCATATCCAGCAGTGCCTGGATCTTTCCCGGGTTTTCCTCAATTCCCCGCTCATTCACCATGTACCCCAAGAACTTCCCCGCTGTTACCCCGAAGGCGCATTTTGTGGGGTTGAGTTTCATTTTGTTCTTTCTGAGGTTAGTGAAGGTTTCCCGGAGGTCCTCGACGTGGTTAGCTTTCTTGGTTTTGATCACCATGTCGTCGATGTATGCCTCCACGTTCCGACCGAGCTGATCCCCGAAGACCTTGTTTATCATTCTCTGGTAAGTAGCCCCCGCGTTTTTTAGCCCGAAGGGCATCATCACGTAGCAGTACAATGCCCCTGCAGCTCGGAATGCTGTGAGTTTTTGATCTTGCAACCACATCCTGATCTGATGGTATCCTGAGTATGCGTCAACGAAACTCAGGATCTTGTGGCCGGCGATAGCATCGACGAGCTGATCAATTCTGGGGAGCGGATACCAATCCTTTGGACAGGCTTTGTTCAGGTCGGTGTAGTCCACGCACATCCTCCATTTGTTGCTGGTCTTCTTGACCATGACAACGTTTGCGATCCAAGTCGGGTAAAAGATTTCTTTTATTATTTTAGCTCGGAGTAGCTTGTCAACTTCTTCCTTGATAGCTGCTTGCTTTTCTGGTGAAAAAACCCGTGGTCGCTGCTGTATCGGAGTGATTGCGGGATCAACGCTAAGCTTGTGGACAGAGACGTCTTCACTGATGCCTTCCATATCTTCAACCCTCCAGGCGAAGACGTCTGTGTTTCCTCGGAGGAACTCGATGATAGCCTGTCGCTCTTCTTTATCGATATCCAGACCAATTCTTATTTTTTGGTCGGGAAAATTGAAGTTGATGACCACCTTGTCGAAATCCTCGTGGGGCTGAATGTTGGGCAAGTCGCGGTTGTCGAGGCTCTCGATCGTGATCATCCTGGCTTTCTTGCAGCTCGGCCCCGGTTCTTGCGAGCTATGGTAGCTAGCCCGCGTTGATTGCTAATTTTGGGCCGAGCATACTGCAGAGGTCGCGTTCTCAGGAACTGCGAGCTGTTCTGCTTTTTCCCGGGATTCCTCTTCTGTCATGGGCCGGGCTCTCTTGGTGGAGGTCTGTATTGTTTCCACCGCCTTTGCTTTTCCCCGAACTGCCGCCTCTTTTTCTCTTCGAGTCTCTATTATGTGAAATAGAGTACTCTTGGGATCGTTCCTCATCATGCCGACCTTTCCGCCTGTGGCGAACTTTATTCGTTGATGAGGTGCTGAGGCGATCATGCCGAACTTTGCTTGAGCAGGAAGGCCCAAAATGGCATTGTAGGGTGAAGGGATGTCGAGGACCAAGAATTCTATTTCCTCGGACCTGAGAAGGCTCCCTTCTCCAATAGTGACCGTCAGCGTCACCGTGCCTTTAGTCACCACCTTGTGACCGGTGAACCCTTCCAACTGTGAACCCTTCCAACTGAACGTTACTCGGAGCGAGCCGGCTATCTGCGAGCTTCATTTTTTTGAAGCAGTCGTAGTACATGATGTTTCTGTTAGCTCCGGTATCAATCAACACCCTTCTCACCATGTATTGCTCAACTCCGAGGTGCAGCGTCATTGGCTGCACCTTTGCCAGGTCGGTGCTGGCCAGCTCGCTGGGATAGAAGCAAATGCCAACCTCGTCTTTAACCCGAGGTTGGGACACCACGTTGTTAAGGCTGTACATGGTGTCACTGAGCTGAGTGATGCTCAGGTTATCTTCGAGGATAGTGGAGATTCTGAATTCCTCCCTATCCACATGCTCACGATCCCGGGCTGCCGGCCTCTGTTCAGGACCCTCTCTCTGCTCAAATCGCTTGAGTGCTCCCCGATCTATCAACCGCTGAATTGCTCTCTTTAGCTGAAAGCATTCTTCGGTGGTATGTCCATTCTCCTTATGGAATTCGCACCGTTTGTCCGGATTTCGAGGATATCTGTTTTCCTTCATCGGGTGAGGCTTTTCCAGTTTATTCTCCTGCTGCAGCACGGTCATGATGTGTTCTCTGGACGCGTTCAGCGGGGTGTAAACCATTTTGTCTTCTCTCTCCTGCGCCCTTGTCCTGGCGTTTTGTTGCCCGGTTCTCCGGTCCGGGTTCTTTGGCTCCTCGGCCTTTGCTGGCGCAGGGGTGGTTTCCGTGGTTTTTCCTCTACCGGCCAGGATTTTTTCTGTTTTTTCCACTCCTTTTGCCATGATGAACATCTTGGCACTGGTGGCTAGAGTCCGCAGGTTGAACTCTCCCAGAAGTCTGTCCGATTTATGTCCGCCCTCGAAGCAGATCATGATTGTTTCGTCTGGGACGTTGGAGAGTTCGTCGGCAATACTTTTGAATCGCTCGATGTAGTCCGTCAGCGATTCAGTGGGGCCCTGCTTTGCATTTGCAAGGTCCGACTTATCTTTGAGAAGTTCCCCAGCTGAGGCATATTTTTTGAGGAACTTCTTCTTCAGGTCGCTCCAGTCCGCGACCGACTCCTTCGGGAGTTCTCTGAACCATTTCAGCACCGTCGCATCAAACGTGCTGATAAAAACCTTGCACCACATATCCTGTTGCACGGTGCAAACTCCCATTTTTGCCTCGAAACTGGAGACGTGGGTCTCAGCGTGTGTTTTCCCTGCATACAGCCTGAATTCCGGGAGCCTCAACCGGGAGTTGGGTGGCGTCTTCTGAATCCGTCGACAGAACGGGCTTTCCAGTATCTGTGCGGGGAGGCCAATTTTCCCTGCTTCCAGAGCCTCCAAGCGCTCCTGGAGAATTTTCAGGGCCCCATCTGGAGAGTCGTTAGCTCGGGATTCTCTGCGACTGCGTCTGTCACGCCCGTCGTTTCTTGATCGCTTTCGCGATGATGCGACTGTCCCGGGGGAGCTTCCCTGAGGAGAGGGTGATCGGCCACGCCTACCCCCTTGGGATCCTTTCCGCCGGGACTGCACCTCCGGCTTGTAGGTGCTATCCGAGCTTGTTGGGCTGCATGAGCGTGCTCGGGCTCCCAGTCGGTCTTGTACGCTGCCTCTGGGCTTCTCCCTTTCATCTGGGAAATGAAGTCGGCTGTGCACACTTGCTTTGGGCGCACTGACCCGAATTCCCAGTCTATTTGTGGCGCTCTCACGCAGCCTGCTATGTGTGCTTGCCCAGGGGGCCTCCACAGCCCGGGAAATGTGATGGCGACTGCGTGGCCTCTCTGGCCGTGTCCTTTCCTGCTCGAGAGGGGCTTTCTGCGTCCGCTCGGCAGCCTCGAGCTTTCTGGTGAGCTCGAATTCTTTTCTTTCGAGCTCTCTGACCTTCTCTACGTGCGCCCGTTCGCGACGCAGGTGCTCCAGCTCTGCCTGATCTCTCTGGAGTTGTGTGGCTGGCCGTTTTACCCCGGTTATTCGAACCTCGTCATTCCCACAAGTGTCTTCGCCACCGGAAGTCTCACTGGTGGTATCGCCACCTTGACGGGCTCTCTGCGCGGCTTTCCCCTTGCTTGTCCGCGACCTCTCCGCTGCCTTTTTTGTCAACACCCGAGCTACATCCCGGGCCGACCTCCTGCTTTTTGAATTATCGGCAGGGGTTTTTCCGGGAGTTTTTGGGGCATGTCTCTGCGTTGACTGGGCAGCTTGCTCAGCATTGTGTGAGGAGTGTGGGCCAGCGTCTTGTGCAGCTGACGTAGCCTTCTGCTTTGAATTCGTCATCTCTTTAAACCGTTAGTTTTTTCGGTTATAAGAAGTTCAACTGAAGGTATCTAATTCCGGCGTCCCGGCAACGGAACCAAACTGATCACGCCAAAAATGATTCTGGTGATCTGTCGTTGTCCACGTGTGTAGCTAGTCAACAGTCAGGGTGCCCCGGCTCTCAATAGGCACAACTTTTGGTGGGATTTGTGCTCCGGTAGATACCTGTGATGAAAGAGACACCGTTAGGGAGCTGGACGTTGGTCCAGCTAAAGCCCTCCGGTGGGAGAATCAGTATATGGTAAGGTGAGTGGTCTCCGGTGAGGATTCAGGCAGCTCTTTGAGAGTGAATGCTCTGAATTCTTTGGGAGAGTTTGTGGTTGTGTATATGTGAATTTGAACTTAGGCCTTAAATGAAGGCTATCACCTTTGTATTTATACTGATGCAAAGTCGGTTTGGACCAAGTGGGTCTGCCAGGTGTCGACCTGGGGTGAGCTGCCATGTGCTTGTCTCTGACAGCCGCAATGTGCATTGATGGGCCTTAATGTGGAAGTGACCTGTCCTGATGCAGAGGATAGAACTTCCCTGTTTGTCCCCTTGACCTTCTAGATGCAGCCTTCCTTAGTGAGCAAGTATCCTTTTTGTCCAATAGGAGACTAGATGGTGGTCCCGGGATGACGTAGTAGCCTGAGGGCATTGAATGCGGCAGCTTTCGTTGACTTTCAAGGCTTCCCGGGGTATATAACTCGGGGGTATCTATTTCATGCAGCTCGGGTTCAGGTCCATGCGAGCTTGTCAACTTGGTGGCGGAAGGTTCTGGACCAGTCCCGAGCTCCTCGGGGAGGTCGGGTTGGAAGTGGTGATGAGTATATTTGGATCCCGAGCTGTAGTCCAAGCTCGGGATGTGAGATCCTCTCATCCGAGCTCCAGGTAAGCCTTGGCCACGTGGCCCGCGAGTGCCACGTGGAAGTTTGTACATTTTAGGATCTTCAGTTTTCGATGACGCATATCGTCAGCGCGCGGGGACACGGCTCGAGCCGACTAAGGCCACGGGGTCTCCCGCTCCATGGTAGCGGGTTTTGCTCTTCCTCATGTCCTGGCGGCTCGACTCGAAGAGCTCGGCCTAGATTCGAACCCTTGACCTCCAGGATATAGTCTTTGGGCAAGGGACATGCCCAGTTGGTTGGTACTCATGTCCCTTGCCCAAAGACTATATCTGGAGGTCAAGGGTTCGATCTAGGCGAGCTCTTCAGTCGAGCGAACATGAGGAAGAGCAAACCCGCTACCATGGAGCGGTCGCCTTGTTATCGTATCGAAAAGCGCCCTTTTGTTGAGGATGCACCGTCGTCGGTGAAGCGGGGACGCAGGAGTCGGCGGATACATCCGTTTAAACTCATGACCTTCCCACTCCTGGTAGTGGGTATTTGCCTTCCCCACATCCTGAAATTGGCGCTACCAAGTTTCGAACCCTGGCCTCCAGGTGTTGGCCTAGAGTTATGGGACATGGGTACCACTTGAGCTAGCCTAGTGGTTGGTACCCATGTCCCATGGACTTATGGTTTATCCTGGAGACCAGGGTTCGAAACTCGCCGCACCCGTTCGGGATGTGGGGTGGGGAAAAACCGCCAGGGGTGGGAGATCATGAGTTTAAACGGATGTATCCCGACTCCGCTGTCATCAGCCAGCCCGACGGTGCATCCCCTCAACAAAAAAGGGCGCTTTTCGATGACGCATATCGTCGTGAAGGGCGGTGACGGCACGAGCCGACTAAGGCCACGGGGTCTCCCGCTCCATGGTAGCGGGTTTTGCTCTTCCTCATGTCTGAGCGCTCGACTCAAGAGCTCGGCCTAGATTCGAACCCTTGACCTCCAGGATATAGTCTTTGGGCAAGGGACATGAGTACCAAAGACTATATCCTGGTTGGTTGGTACTCATGTCCCTTGCCCAAAGACTATATCCTGGAGGTCAAGGGTTCGAATCTAGGCGAGCTCTTCAGTCGGCGCATGAGGAAGAGTAAAAACCCGCTACCATGGAAGACCCGTGGCCTTAGTCGGCTCGAGCCAGCGCCGTTCGACGATTATCATCATATATATATATATATATATATATATATATATATTGTTGAGCGGACTTACCACTCCGTAGCCAAGACCCGCGAACAATGCAAAAAAAAAATATAACACAGATTAAAAACAAATATTAAGCAGAAGACTGAATAATGAATAAATAGAAAACGGAAAGTAATAAACTGGGAGAAATAATGAGAGTTGTATTTAGAGTATTTCGGCTCAGGCCCAAGTATCCGTTTAAACCGAAATCTAGCCACAATCCAAGGTCACTGATCCAAGAGTTTACACGAAACAGAGGCAACAAGCAGCTTCACCACACAGTTGCCAATGCCCCCCAATTCCAGCCTAAACAGCCAACTCCGAATAGCCAAAACAGCAAACCAACACCCACACCCAACTCTAGCCACGCCTAGCAACACACACACACATACACACACAATCTGTACTCACAAAATGTCACACACAAAGAATCAAATCACGCTTAATTTGAGTGAGAGAGAACCCTAACAGATAACCCCAATCTGTTACAAACACCCAATTAGCACAAGCTAATCCAGTAAACACTCTCTACAAACTCCCTACAAGCCCAGAATAGATACCCAAACAACCGTGTGTGAATTAGAGAAGAAGCACTCGCGTGTATCCTATATGTGTTGCGGCTGCAGAGAAGGGGGGGTTTATATAGGCGCTGGACAGAAGAAGAGATAAGGAGGGTGACATTTGTTCACTGCAAACACATACGAAATATAAATTAATGATTACAAAATAAATAGGATACATAATTCTAAAATTCATGATAACAACAATACGTCACAATTTCATACTGCATTACATCAAACACCTCTAGTACCCATAGTTCAGTTCCATCAATATTACAAAACATCAAACACCTCTAAAATAGGTTCCATCAGAATCATAGCAAAAGAGAGTCAACTTGAGCCTAAACATCCCAAAAGAAGAAACAGTAATGCATGACAAACATCACAAAAGATAAACAATAACTTCATCGAAAACATCCCAAAAAACAAACGACTAAAACTTAACCAACCAAGTTCATTTAATCTTTCTCAATCTTCACGACAACTTCAGACAAATTCCCTTTGCTTGTAGATGAGAACTCATCTATAAGGGACCTCTTGACAGCTCCATCCTCTTCAACATTCAATATGATTTTAATTTGTTCTTCTGATTGTTTGGAGTCGAAACCTCATCTTCGGATGAATTCAACTACAAAAAAGAAATAAGAGACTAAATAAACGTAGTTTAGAAATAGTTGGTAATTAGAAAATAAGATATTAAAAACTTACATCTAATTCTTCATCAGCATCTGTGTCCTTAAACTTGGAAAAAATGTCAGATTCTGGCCCATCTTGGTAAATGTCCCGATATTTATCAACTACAGAATTGTTAGCAATCAACTTTATAACTGGAAAAACATCAGCATCATAAGCAACTTTCTGATTATGTTTTACTTGAATTTTGAAAAGCACAGTTTTTTCTATCATAGTAAATATCTCCATAGGGAATTCATTGTTTTCTTTGTTTCTCAGTTCTAAAGCTGTTTTCCCAATCAGTTCGTTGCATTCCTTATCCCACAATAAGAACGATGCATTTCCTGTGCTGTCTACGACGCGTACTTGAATCTTGTACCTGAATAATAAATTAATTCATTTAAAAATCTTAAAAAATTATTATAAAAAAATTATTTCAAGTGAAATACGAATAAAATATTAACTGCATGCTGTTACCTTATATTTCCAGTCATATCGAAACTGTCACATTTTTTGCAATATAATTTGTCAGCCGCAGGTGTCAATTTTTTGGGGCACTTTTTGCATGATATATACCACCAATCATCACCTGTCTCTACAGCAACTATCTTACCAATCACCCAATAACTTCCAACCTAAAAAATTACCAAAGCAAGTCTTTTTAAAAATAAACTTTAAATATACAATGAAAAAAAAGAGAGTAGTGAACAGATAGATTACATCAATATCTTCCAAAATCTGCTCTTTAGTCCTTATTAGGTCCTTTGACATCTCAAATTCCCCAGTAACATCAACTGCCATTTTCATTCCTATTTTACCAATTGGAGTAGTTGACTTCCCACCCGAAACCAAGCTAAAACATATTTAAAAAAAATATTTAAATAATGATCAATATTTAATTATTTAATTATATATATAATAACAAAATTTTATTTCTACTATAACTTAATGAGTAAAGTTAGAAACAGAAACCTGTTACGGAAATGTTTAATTTCCCGTATTCCTCCATTGATGATCATTTTGGTAACATGATATGTGTTTGAAACCCGTACTTCACCCTTAAAAACTTTAACACGGCATAATTGTAGAATTATTATGACAGGTTCGTCAGTAGTAACAGCTGCTAGGTAATCGCCTAAATCATCCACAAGCTGCCCCCATAACGTGCATGAGAGAGTCACCCCCCTAACGAAAAAGTTGAAGATTTAATCCATTATAAAATTATTGATTGCTATAAATTTAATAAATCTATTAATTTAAATTATTTAAAAGGATTATTGCATGTTCTCCAACACCAAATCAAGCATCTTAGTTTCTCTTCCTGCAATTTCCTTGTGTTAAGGAAAAGACTTTGCATTCAACTTTCCGATGACGTCTACACAAACGTTCAAAATAGTATATTTATGTTATAAAAAAAAATTAAACACGCATTGACAGTAAATATAGAAATAAAACTGAGAATATTAAGTTACCAATTATGAGGAATGTTTCATCAACTGAATAAACGTTCGCCAATTCTTCATATGGCTTGAAATTGTAAATGAGCCATGGAAATGATTTGTCAGAAATCTCAGTCAAACGCGTTGAACCTACAAATATTATTTTGTATTTTGCTGTTGTGGTCTTGAACCTCATTCTATTATCAGCTACTATGAAATTTGATTGCGTACAGTTTGGTCTCTTTCAAAATAGTTTCATATTTCTCAATCTGATTTTGCTTGATGGTGGCATGTATTCTTGATCCCTATAATGCAAAAAAAGTTTAACGTTTATATAAAATTTGTATTAATGAAAAAAATAAAATCAAGCTATGTTTTAATGAAAAAGATAAAACAAATGAATATTTACCTCAGAATCGTGGAATATACATTCCATTGCAAATTTTTTGGAGATATCACTATACGATGGTATAGCATAAACTCGAACCAACCGAACTTTAATTGCCCATTGTAGTTTGCTAGGATTGAGATCTGAGACTAAGCTAAATAGTGGCGGCATTGTGAAGAGAATTTGAAAATTTTCTTTGGTTGGATATGTGATGCAACAAAGGCTGGTTGGCATATTTATACTATAGTTCTACAACTACTTTTGGTGTTTTGAAGCCCACTTGTCTGAACACTATCAAAGGTGTGCTCTCTTAATTCAAATACAGTAATTATGACTGTCAAAGGCGTGCTCTCATTTTATTCAATAAAGCAAAGTAAAAATGAAACAACATTGGTCAATGCACCACAATACCTTGTTCCAGCTACAAAACCGTTTGACACTTCAAGTTTACAAAATGAGACAATTGGCCACGTGTTATATGTAGTCTTCATTTACTGAACATGAAATGTAATTTTTTAAAATATAATAAAATAGTGACAGCACTTCTGTAATTGGCTGAATTTTGAAACAAAATCTATATATTCAATTTGTTATTTGTCTGTTCAATAAAGCAAAAGAAAAAGTAAAACAACATTGGTTAATGCGTAACAACACAGCCAAACCGTTTGCAATTTCAATGATAAAATGATAAAACAGTTCGCCACCAGTGTGCTGAATAGGTTCCAAATTTAGAAACTATTTTTTGGCGGGATCTTTCCACTTTTGTCCACGCTTCTGTTTTTATATATATATAGATTCCAAACTCCTATTTATAAGGAATTTAAGGAATGGTTCTTTAATGTTTTTAACAAATAAGAACAACAGATTATTAAGAAAGTTTACTATGATAATCTTGAATTAAAACAAGAAATAGTTTATTTTGTTCGATGGTTCCATGAATGGTATCCTGAACAACTTTCCAAATTCTAAGTTCTTATGCTAAGAACTGGACTAATAATAAAGGAGAAGTTAAAACAGAAATACATCCTCATGCTGATAATCTCGTTTTAGTAATAGAGATCAGAAGTTAGAAGCTGATCCTTATGTTGCTTCCTCATCTTTAATAATAGAAGAAGTACAACCAATTGTTAAACTGAACAATTGGAGTAATTTACATCTTCAAACTATTGGTAACCAACTAAATAGAATTGAAGATAATCTTGGTTCTACTCATATTAGAAAAGAAACAGAACCAAGTACTTCTGGTATTAAACCAGTTTATTTTGTTAATATAAAACCTCCAATTCCTGTAAAGAACTTTCATTTAAATACGGAACAAGATTTTATGGACAATTTAATAAAACAACTAAAGTTTTTTAGTATTAATGTCCTAAATAAGAATAATCGTGAGACAGAAGTTGATTCTCAAGATGGAGAATCTTCTGATATTAGTGCTTTTGAAGCACAATTTGATAAATTAAGCTATGACCCTCCTGGTCCAGGTCTAAAATTTTATTATAAGACCTACTCCTCAAGATCTTCTTTTTGAAGAAGATGTTTTCCAACAACAAAATTCCTATAATGGGAGAACTATCTATGAATGGAATATAGATGGTTATTCAGAATACCAAGTTTATGAATTAGTTCACAAAATGCTTATGTTTGCCACAGTTTGTAAAGCCATTGGTAATTCAGATTTTGATACTGTAAAATTTATTGCAGCAGGCTTTGTTGGAGTACGTATTAAAAGGTTGGTGGGATAATATTCTCACTTTAGAACAAAAAATGAAAATTTTTAATACCGTAAAAATGGAGGGGAAAATGGTTCAACAAGAAGCTGTCTATGCATTAATACAAACTATTATCCACCATTTTGTTGGATTACTGCCCCAAAGAAACGAAATAAATAAGTAATTATTACAAAATTTGAGATGTTCATCTCTTACTCATTTTAGATGGTATAAGGATGTTTTTACTGCTAAAGTAATGCAAAGAGAAGATGCCAATGCTGAGCATTAGAAAGCTAAATTCAATGATGGTTTATCTCCTCTTTTTGCAGAAAAGGTAAGACAAAAATTAAAAGATCAAAATGATGGTAATACCATCACTTACGAATATTGGCACATGTACCCAAATAGGATTAAAGTATCTGTAATAATATGAAATTACAGTATCAGTTAAAAAAGCAAAATTTAATAGGTAAAAATGAAATTGGTGAATTTTGTCATCAATTTGCTTATGATACAAAGGTTAGTTATCCTAAGCATAATAAAAAGAAATCCAAAATATATCCTAAAAAGAAGGGATATAAGGATAAAAATTATACAAAAAACCTTATAAAACTCAAAAAGAGTATTATAATAAAAAATATTATTCTAGACCAAAGAGAAAACAAGATTCAAAGATCTATTTTAAATGTGGTAAGCATGGTCATTTTGCTAATAAATGCCTCACTAAAAAGAAATTAGAAGAATTAGATCTTGATGAAGGTCTCAAGATTCAATTACAAAAATTACTGTTTAATTCAAGTAGTGAAAATGATAATATAGATTCAAGTTCTGAAGAGTTTGAAGATATTGAAGAATTAAATAATATTAATTTTAGTTCATCTTCCTCTGATGAAGATGACCATAGTTGTAAAGGACAATGCTCCAAAGAAACAGATTACTGGAAAGCTATAGCCAAAATAAATGATTTATACTTAAATGTTTTAACCAGTGATCAGTCACAGATCTTAGATTTATTGGATAATATTACAAATCCAGAATTAAAAGAAAAATTAATAAAATCTTTAATTAATAAGGAGGATACTCTTAATGAACCTTTGATAATTCCTTTTCTAAAATGAAAGGAATAAAAAAAATTCTATTCTTTACAAGAAGTTTTTAAAAGAATGGAAAAGAAAGATCAACAACAACCTGTTAGTGTTAATGATTTTAAAAAAGAGATTAATAACCTCAAAAAAGAAATAAGCGAGGTTAAACAATTAGTTGAGTTTCAAGGTAAACAAATTGATTACCTAACCATTAATTCTTATCAGAAAGATATGGAAAAAAATTTGAAGATATTAGTCAGATGAAAGAAAAACCCTCTGAGGATTTTCTTCATTTACTTAACCAAATTACTCATAAAAAATGGTATGTCTATATAACCATTGTAATAAAAAGGTGAATATGTTATTAACAAAGATGTTGCTCTTGTTGATAGTGGAGCTGATCTAAACTGGATACAGGAAGGTTTAGTTCCCACTAAATATTATGAAAAAATAGGCCAATCCCTAACTTCTGCTAATGGCAGTAAAATGAGAATAAAATATAAAATTACAGATTCATATATTTGTAATGAAGGAATTTGTATTCCTTCCTCCTTACTTGTGAAGAATATTCAATAACAGGTAATCTTAGGAATACCTTTTCTCAATACAATTATTTCTTTGCATAAAATTGATCAAACATGTATTTATTCCACTTTAAAAGAGCAAGAGATTATTTTTGAGTTTATTAAAAATCCTAAAACCAGGGTTATTAATAAATTAAGAAATTTACTTTCTTCCAAGGAAAAACATTAAAACTTTTTAAAAGAAGAAGTAAGTATTTTGAATATAAAAGAAAAATTAAATTCTTATGATATTCATAATCAGATTAAAGAAATACAAACTCTTTATAAAAAAGAGGTCTGTAGTGATATTCATAATTCTTTTTGGGAAAGGAAAGGACATATTGTCTATCCTCCTTGTAAAGAAAATTTTGATGTAAAATATCAAATTCTGACTAAGGCTAAGCCTAGTCAAATGAAGTCGGAATATCTAGAACTTTGTAAAAAAGAGATTGGAATTCTTTTACAAAAGAAAATAATAAGGAAAAATTATTCTCCTTGGAGTTGTACTGCTTTTTATGTCAATAAAAATGCTGAACAAAAAAGAGGGGTGCCTGAAAAAAAAAAATATATATATATATATATATATATATATATATATATATAAACCTCTTAATGAAGCATTGAAATAGGTTAGATATCCAATTCCCAATAAAAAGGATATATTAGATAGAGTGCACATGACAGTTATATTTTTTAAATTTGATCTTAAGTCAGGATCCTGGCAGATCCATATAAATGAAAAAGATACATATAAAATTGCATTCACAGTTTCATTTGGTCATTATGAATGGAATGTTATGCCTTTTGGTTTAAAAAATACTCCTTCAGAATTCCAAAATATTATGAATGAGATATTTACACCTTATTCAAAATTTTGTATTGTCTATATTGATGATATATTAATATTTACAAATAGTATTGATCAACACTTTAAACATTTGAAAATATTAAAAGATGTTAAAAAGAAAAAATGGTTTAGTTTTATCTTTTCCAAAAATAAAATAATTTCAAACTGATATAAGATTTTTGGGATTTAATATATCCCAGGGTAAAACAATGTCTATTAATAGAAGTATTGAATTTGCTTCTAAGTTTCCTGATGAGATTAATGATAAAAATCAGTTACAAAGATTTCTTGGGAGTCTTAATGATACTGCTGATTATTATAAAAATATGGCTTAATTTTCATTTTGCCCACCCTACTATTCGCGAAAGTCCAACAAGCTCGCTCTACATTTTTTTCTTTGCAGACTTTCCTAAATCTACTTCGCAAAAAGTTCCAATTTGATCCATTAATTGAATTCCGTTAGTTTTGTTGGACAGAATCCTTTAAAAAGACTAAAATGCCCCTTAGCTTAAGTATGAAAAAGACTCAAATGTCCTTAAAAAATTATGAGACAAGCAGTGCCTCTCTCTCTCTCTCTCTCTCTCTCTCTGTATCTTTCAGTCACGCTCTCTCTCTCTCTCTAGTCCCCGTCGACGGTCAAAATCCTAGCTTCTTTATCAACTTTAAGCCTAAATTCGATTTGAAAAAAACTCAGACGTCGGTTTTTAAGAAGGAATTAAAGGGTAATGGTGTAGTTTCCGACGACGATGGATCAGTGATGGTTGAAAACCCAGTTGTGGTCAACGACGGTTACAAGAAATTTATGATTTTGCCACTGGAATCACCGTCTGCTAGGGTGGTTAAGGGCATTTGTGAGGATATAGAGGTGAGTGCGATGACGGTGCTTCCCCTTAGAAAGTACGCTAAGTTGAATTTCCGGTGGGGCGTTAGATTTTTGGCGGATAAGGCGGCGGCAGGTAGAGGTAATCCGACGGGTGGGATTTCGTTTGAGAAGTTACCGATGTTGGTGATGAATAAAATTGGGATTGAGCACGTGGCGAATGTCTAACAAGCTCTCTCTCTAGTCCCTGTCCGTAGCAACAGCAGCCGTGCATCCCCCTCTCCAAACGCCGGCGACCCCTTCCCCATTCAAGCCACCTCCATCTCCAGTCAGAACAACCCACCTCTGAGTAGGCGAGTCCAAACGCCGGCGACCCCTTCCCTATTTGCGCGTGCTCTCTCACTCTCTTTCTCTGTTTTTGGGCAGTGGTGTCAAAGATTCTCGGAAATGGTGATGAGGAGAAATGGGTTTTTTGGTGGTTTGAGATTTGGTGATGAGAGAGAAAGTGGGAAATTGGGGGATGAGGTGAGAGAGAGAGACAACGTGTATGACAAGTGGTATTGTAAGGCTAGATTAGGGTTTTTTTTAAATATTGTAAACTTTTCATTCAACAAATCAAACGAAGTGATTAACGTGGAACTTTTTGCAAAGTAGAGTTTGGAAAGTCTGAAAAAAAAAGTAGAGTGAGCTTGTTGGACTTTCGCTAATAGTAGGGTGGGCAAAGTGAGAATTAAGCCTAAAAATATTACATAATATAGTGCTATTTTATACACAAGATTGAATAAAATCTCTAGTTCTTGGACCGAGGAACATACTAAAGCGATTCAAAAAATCAAATTACATGTAAAATAATTACCATGCCTTTGTTTGGCTCAACCTATATGGTATAAAATAGTAGAAACAGATGCTTCAGATATTGGTTATGGAGGCATTCTTAAGCAAAGAAACCCTAGTAATGGGAAAGAAGAGTTATTAAGATTTTCTTCTAGTATATGGAAGAATGCTTAGAAAAATTATGCTACAATCAAGAAAGAAATGCTTTCTATAGTAAAGTGTATTTCTAAATTTCAGGATAATTTATTAAATCAACAATTCTTACTCAGAATTGATTGTATTGCTGCAAAATACATCCTTAAAAAAGATGTAAAAAACATTGTTTGAAAACATATTTTTGCTAGATGGCTATCAAAATTATCAGTATTCGATTTTCAAATCGAATATATTAAAGGAAGCAATAATTCTTTACCTGATTTTTTTACAAAAGAATTTTTGCAGGATGCATCAATCCAAAGGATGGATAACTCCCAAAGGGAGTAAGTATAAAGCTCAATATCCAAAAATTCCTTCTGCGTATGACGAAGGATCCAAAAATACCAACCCCTCTAGTGAAAGTCGAAAAGAAAAAGGAATTTATTTCAGTTCCTTATCTACAGAAGCAGAGTTTTGAAAATATTATTGATTTGTCTTTTCAAGACTTGCAATGGAAAGAAGATCCTTGGTCTATCAAGGAAAGATATCTGGGTATCCAGAACTATGTTGCTCCCAATGAGAAGTTTCGGTATATTTATGAAGCCATATTAATTAGAAGACATTGGCTTTGTCCAGTTTGAACATTTTTTCCATCATGCAGAGCCTGGAGGAAAATCTACATCTAGAACTCATTCCAAGTGTTTTATTATTAAAATACTTCATCCTCATCAATGGAGTCTTTTAGATCCATCAAAAGCAAAAGCCATACAATCGAATAAGGTCATTGAATACAATTATTGAGATTACATAAATGCATGGTTTTTTGCATTTTATTACCAAAACCCAATCAGGAAGCATACATGGCTTTTTGTGATTAATGCAAAGGTCCATAAGCATTATGGGTTTCCTACCTGGTTTATCCGCTGGTGGGATAGATTTGGCCCCGATTAGGATGTACTTCCAAAATAGTTATCGGAGCTGTTTACAGGGTGGTATCACTATCATCCAAATTGAAGGGAAAGACAGCAGAAAACCCTCCAATAGGCAGAAATACTCTGTGGTCTTTTACAGAGTTCCAAATGACATGGATATGGAAATGGGATATTATATTCTCATTTGATTCGTTAAAGATTCCAATCCTCCAAAGGAGCTTCCATTATAAATGGCGGGAGAAATTCGATATCGAAGCAACTGCCGAAAAAATGAAGACTGTGGTTTCAGAATATGTTAAAGCCTTTGAACAAGCTAATCTAAAGGTGTCTGCTCTGCCAGAAATCCAGAATGTATTTACATACATGATGAATATTATTACTAAGGAAAATCCTAGTTTGACACCATTAGAGTGCCAACTCAAAATCTTTGAAACAATGAAAGACCAATTTGTTGCATCTCAACTGTCGCTAGAAGCCCATCCTTCATCAACTGTTCCAGGTTCTACTTTTGCAATTCTTGCAGGGGAATCCCAAGAACTAGAAGAAGTTGAAGTAACTCCTACAATAGGAGATTACATGGACGCCATTGTTGAAGTTACCTAAGATAAGGTAAAACAGCAGAAGAATAAAGACAAGATGGAAGAGTAATTTTCCTGGATTACAAGTATTGTCGGCAAGCAACTCCATAATTTAGATGGGACCCAAAGTTGCAGCCTCATTAGATTAATGGGACATAAAGGGGTCTCCACTTAATAAAGATGTCGGCCATTCAAATAGCCGCCTCATTATCTCAATTATTTCAGGCCCTTATCGACTCCATTCAACATGGCACCTGGCCTACGGATCTAAAAATTTTAATTTCAAGTCCATTGTTTCTAGATTATAAAAGTAAAGACATGTTGTCCATCAGGATCATCCATTCTCTTCTCTGTACCTCTCTGAGTTAGAAATCAATAGTTGGTTCATGTGTTGAACATCCCCTCTTTTCATTGTAATATATTTATCATCAATAAAAGTTGTCTGAAGTACTCTTACTGAATAAATGGCGGGAGAAATTCGATACCGAAGCAACTGCCAAAAAAATGAAGATTGTGGTTTCAGAATATGTTAAAGCCTTTGAAAAAGCTAATCCAAAGGTGTCTGATCTGCCAGAAATCCTGAATGTATTTACATACATGATGAATATTATTACTAAGGAAAATCCTAGTTTGACACCATTAGAGTGCCAACTCAAAATCTTTGAAACAATGAAGGACCAATTTGTTGCATCTCAGCCGTCACAGCTAGAAGCCCAGCCTTCATCAAATGTTCCAGGTTCTACTTTTGCAATTCTTGCAGGGGAATCCCAAGAACCAAAAGAAATTCAAGTAACTCCTACAATAGGAGATTACATGGACGCCATTGTTGAAGTTACCTAAGATAAGGTAAAACAGCAGAAGAATAAAGACAAGATGAAAGAGTAATTTTCCTGGATTACAAGTATTGTCGGCAAGCAGTTCCATAATTCAGATGGGACCCAAAGTTGTAGCCTCATTATATTGATGGGACATAAAGGGGTCACCATTTAATAAAGATGTCGGCTATTTAAATAGCCGCCCTATTATCTCAATTATACCAGGCCCTTCTCGATTCCATTCAACATGGACACCTGGCCTACGGATCTGAAAATTTTAATTTCAAGTCCATTGTTTCTAGATTATAAAAGCAAGGACATGTTGTCCATCAGGATCATCCATTCTCTTCACTTACATCTCTGAGTTGGAAATCAATAATTGGCTCATGTGTTGAACATCCCCTCTTTTCATTGTAATATATTTATCATCAATAAAAGTTGTTTGAAGTACTCTGGCTGAATAAATGGCAAGAGAAATTCGATACCGAAGCAACTGCCGAAAAAATGAAGATTGTGGTTTCAGAATATGTTAAAGCCTTTGAACAAGCTAATCCAAAGGTGTCTGTTTTGCCAGAAATCCAGAATGTATTTACATACATGAATATTATTACTAAGGACAATTCTAGTTTAACACCATTAGAGTGCCAACTCAAAATCTTTGAAACAATGAAGGACCAATTTGTTGCATCTCAGCCATCACAGCTAGAAACCCATCCTTCATCAAATGTTCTAGGTTCTACTTTTGCAATTCTTGTAGGTGAATCCCAAGAACTAGAAGAAGTTGAAGTAACTCCTACAATAGGAGATTACATGGACACCATTGTTGAAGTTACCAAAGATATGGTAAAACAACAGAAGAATAAAGACAAGATGGAAGAGTAATTTTCCTGTATTACAAGTATTGTCGGCAAGCAGCTTCATCAACATGGACACCTGGCCTATGGATCTGAAAATTTTAATTTCAAGTCCATTGTTTCTAGATTATAAAAGCAAGGACATGTTGTCCATCAGGATCATCCATTCTCTTCTCTCTACCTCTTTGAGTTAGAAATCAATAGTTGGTTCATGTGTTGAACATCCCCTTCTTTCATTGTAATATATTTATCATCAATAAAAGTTGTCTAAAGTACTCTGACTATAATACCCTGACCTAACTTCTTTCCTGGTTCGCTTGTAGTCTCTCGATATTGACCTTAAAACACTCGGAGAGTGAGGTGTCAAGCTTGTTAAGCGTGACGTGTTGAGTCGAGACACTACTAGAAACACGCTAATTACTGTCGGAGGATTTACTGTCGGAAAATTCCGACAGTAATTACTGTCGGATAATTGGAAATTACTGTCGGGATATCCGACAGTAACGTTAATTTTTTGGCGGGATAAATATTACTGTCGGATTATTTCCGACAGTAATTGTCCGACAGTAATATAGGTATATTCTCAGAATATACCTTTTCATCCGACAGTAATACTGTCGGAATAATCCGACAGTAATTTTCCGACAGTAAATAAGGGAATATTCTTCGAATATTCCTTTTTTGCATCGTCAGAATTTGGAGATTAATATTACTGTCGGAATCCGACAGTAACAATCCGACAGTAATTTCTGACGGAGGATTTCTGTCGGATATATCCGACAGTAAATTGAAATTAAACCTAAATCGAGCAGCGCCTTCCCCAAATCGACAGATTTCTCACTCTCTCGCTCTCTCAGTTCACACTCTCGATCTCTCTCTCTCTCTCTCTTGCTTCAGCCGTGGTTTCCGCCTCCGTCAGCCGTCGCCCCACCCCACCGTCGTCGCTTGCTTGCCGTCGTCGCCTCCGTCAGCCGTGGTCTCTCCCTCTCTCTCTCTCTCTCTCTCTCTCCTGCACTACCTCCAACGCCGGTAATCATTTCTCCCTCCCTCTCTCTCTTTCTCTCTCTCTCTCGATTCATCGCCTTTAAGTTTCAGATGTTTGTGTTCTTTGCATGTATGCTAGGGAGAGACACATGCACCTTTTTCTACACTGTAATATTGCTTGGGGTTTGTGAAGTTCTTTTTTTGATTATCCACTGTAATATTAGTTTTTTTGGGGTTTGTGAAGTTCTTTTTTTCATGTATATGCTATCGTTGTTACTCATGTTTTAATTACTTCCCCTTGGATTCAATTGATATAGCTCACAAAAAGAACATCTCTATCTTTGTTTGGTTACTTTCTAGCCATGATAATCAAATTTCTGTTTTCTTTATTTTTTCCTGATGAATGTTTTAATTTTTATCTAGATAGTTGTGTTTGTCGTTATGTTTTGTTTTTTTTTGGTTTGTTTTTCAGTTATCTTGTTTTTAGCTGTGCCTATCATTAGTGGTTGTTGTTACTGTTTTGAGCATGTGAACATTTATTCAAATTCTCAAAACCATAGCAATATGAAGGGGTGCAGTCTATTACTGGTTCCATGTATGAACTACAGATTGATATTTTGGTTCATGAGGCATGACTTAGAGAACCATGTCTTGCAAACTCACTCCCTAGTTATGGAATATGTATAAGAACTTTTCACTATCAGTCTTCATTGGGAGTTTCAGTAAGTGTTTCCTAATTTCAAATGTAGAGGTCAAATGAGATTTCTTGGGGTCTCGGTGGTTTTGGATTTAGACTATTTTGTGTAGTTGTGGTTCCTTGCATGTTTTGTGTAACGGCAGTGACTGAATGTTTAATGACTGCCCACTCCCAATGAGGTTCCTTCAACGTTATAGCAAAGCTATTTTGGGTGTTGTTAGCAGGCGTAGCTGCATTGGGGTGTCATTTGGGTTTCTGAGTTTAGATTTTCCGGGGGTGAGTCTTTCCGTAAATCGCTTGCTGGTGATTGATTCTGCTATCTATTTTCGCTGGTGCATGGAGGGACATGAACTTTGGGGAGTTCACATAGTCTTGAGGGGTTTGGCACTAGTCCAGTTGGTTCTTTGTTAATCCCTATTTAAATTTGGCAATTTCATAGGGTGCTGTTCTATTTCAGTAGGCTAATTTGGGTGTGGAGCTTTGGGTTGTTAGAGAAATCAGTGGTTCGACTTTTAGGACTGTGGTCCACACATTTTGGGTTATTTTTATGGGTAAATTATATGAATCATCCCTATAATTAGACTTTTTTCACAAATCTTCCCTGAACTTATACTTTATTCAGTTACAGAACTTCAGGTGATCTAGGCCTGTGTTTGTTTAAGGTGGTTGCATTCAGGCAAGAGAAATAGTTATGGCCTATTACTCGATACTCTACATGTCCATTTTTGTTATAATTGTATGCTCATAAAAGCATGCTTGTTCTGGTGTGCATCTGCTAGTGAGTTGACCAGGCTTTTGATGTCGTTTAAGACCCTTTACTCCTAAGACCCTTTACTTCTAGTCCAACTCGTATTGATGTATCATCTGGTGATACAGATGTATTTGTGTTCATATTTCCAATTGTACTCAAATTTTGAATAATCTTTAGTTTTGGGTCTTGTTCTGCACTCATAGATGTATTTGTAGTAAGGATTTGAATATCCTTCATATCTGCTTTTTTTAATTTGAAACTTTTTAGATTTTTCAGTTGAGTACCATGGTTATGTTTTTTACAGTTCAACTTATAGTATTTTATTACATTTTAAAAAATATGATTACTGTTAATCTTAGATGTTTAGATCTACTGTTGTTGGCTACAATATTACTGTTAATCTTAGATGTATAAATCTACTGTTGTTGGTATAATAACACGGTTGCCCTTAGAACCCGACGTGCATGATATTTGTGTTGAGTTGAGAATTGAGAGTATTATGTTGATATTCATGCCTTAGTTGAACCACTTAATGTGTTTCACTTCCCTTTAGAGATTTAATGTCTCTATTGTATGCCTGTAGCAGGATGGTACGAACTAGGAAGACTGTCAGGATGTCAGTTATGCATCCGATTTTATTTCAACTCGAGACACGCATTACGAGGCGAGAGAACTTGAGGACCAACGAATGTGGCCCTAGGTGAGACACCCGAGTGGAGCAAGTGACCCCACCGAACCCTCCTGCACCTACCCAAGACTCCAATAGGGAATGTAATCATTGAGAGTGTGTTACACTCTATGTTTCGACTAGCATGTGTAGTATGTGGTAATGTGTAGTATGTGGTATTGGTATCCAATGATACCGATCCGTTCCGTTGAATGTATTTAGAGTTCGAAACTCTTATTATTATTTATGTTGACCTTGTGACTTATTGACGTGAATAGTGCATCACGAGCATGTTAACTTGCGATTCCGTTAGCTTTTATATTGTCGGCTTGTGATAAAGCCGGTAGTGCAATTATCCATAACGAGTCCTATGACTCGCGTGACTTCGAGGTGTTGCATTTATTGCACCCTTTGACTCAAGTCTATTCTTTAATTTGATGATGGGATGTAAGCTAAGAAATCAACTTTGACTTAAATCAATTAAACATATATTTCATCGATGATCATTCATTAATAAATTATAATATCGGACACCGGTCGCACTTCGGTGGTTCTTAAAGTTATCAAACTTTAAGAATGGACGGAGTAGAACAAAAGGATATTATTTTTCATTAATGAATTTCGCTTGTTTCTTTACCCTATAAAGTTTCGAAATTTCCCTTAATCACAACCTTAAATTCTAAACCCCAACCTAAACCCTAAATTGGACCCTTAAACAACCCTAAACCATATCTAAACCGTATCCAGTTAAAATTAATCAAATATATTTATCTTTAAAAAAATCAAGTTTTTAGAAAATTAGGATGTAAGCTATATAAGAAATCAACTTTGACTTAAATCAATTAAACATATATTTCATCGATGATCATTCATTAATAAATTATAATATCTGGACACCGATCGCTTCGGTGGTTCTTAAAGTTATCAAACTTTAAGAATGGACGGGTAGAACAAAAGGATATTATTTTTCATTAATGAATTTCGCTTGTTTCTTTACCCTATAAACACTAAACCCTATCTAAACCCCCTAAACCCGATCTAAACCCTAAATTCTAAATCATATCTAAACCCTAAACACTCAGCTCTATCTAAACCCCCAAAACTCTATATAAACCCTAAACCATGCCTAAACCCTAAATATTATCTAAATCAGTATCTATCATTATATCCTCGTCATTCCCAGATCTCGTTATTCCCAGATCTCGTCATGTCTAAACTACAGAAGACCAGGTGGGGGAAGATGTATGCAAAGGATAGACTGCGAGATTTTGGTGTAAAGCATAATTGGACCAAAAAGAGTATATTCTGGGAGTTGCCTTATTGGAAAGATAATTTGATACGCCATAATCTTGACGTCATGCACATTGAGAAAAATGTGTTTGACAATATTTTTAACACCATTATGGATTGGAGGGCAACTACCAAGGACACACCCAAAGCCCGAATGGACATGAAAGACATATGTAAGCGGCCTGCCTTGGAGCTAAAAGAGGTCAATGGTAAAACAGTGAAACCTGTCGCTCCATACGTGCTAACCAAGGAACAAAGACTTCTAGTGTTGAAGTGGTTGAAGGGATTGAGGCTTCCAGACGGTTACGCTTCTAACATCGGAAATTGTGTAAATGTAGACGAAGGAAAGGTTCATGGTTTGAAGAGTCATGATTGTCACGTGTTACTGAACAGGCTACTTCCTATTGCGCTTAGAGACTTGTTGCCCGACAATATATGGATTGCGTTAACCGAGCTGAGTGAGTCATTCAGAGCGTTATCATCCAGCACTCTGCGGGTTGATGACATGAGAAGACTCGAAGCGAGCATTGTCGTGACGATTTGCAAACTTGAGAAGATCTTTCCTCCGTCTTTTTTTGATTCTATGGAGCATTTACCGGTCCACTTGGCATATGAAGCTAGGGTTGGGGGTCCAGTTCAATACAGATGGATGTATCCATTTGAGAGGTAATAACTCGTCTCATAATAATCGTTTTTCATGATCTATAACATACTTAAAAGTCGGTTATAGATTGAGTAACATTTTTAATCTGTCATGCATCTGCAATTAGGTATCTCGGTCATTTGAAAAGGAAGATGAGAAACAGGGCAAAGGTTGAGGCCTCAATATGCGAGGCTATTATTATAGAGGAAATTGTTGCCTTTGCCGCGCAATATTTTCATCCCGATATTGAATCGAGATTGACTCGGGTTGGGCGCAATTACGATGGTGGAGAGCCCGATGTCAATGAGGACATCTCAGTATTTAATGCTCCGGGTCGGCCACTCGGTAAACCGGTTAAGACTCGAATGCTAAGCAATAAGGAGTATGAAGCTGCGAGACTCTATATACTCCTTAATTGTCCTGAGGTTGAGGAATATCTCAAGTAAGTTAATTATCAATTTCATTTAATTTTAGATAGTCGTCCGATTCAAATTAAAGTTGCAAGATGCACAAATAACTCGTATAAACTCTAAACCTAATGCAGTATGTTCGAAGATCAAGCCGGAGATGATATATCTGACGAATTGCGAGATATCAGGACAGAGAAAGAGTTTCCGTCGTGGTTACGCAAATATGTAAATATCATTTCCTGGCTCGATTTATATGTAGACCTCTTATTAATGGCTCAGTCATTAAAAAATGTCTATTATGAAATACTTTTCAGGTTTTGGAGCATCCTAATGACCCGCGAGTCGCGAGATTATCTCACATATTTGCAAATCCGTTGATGAGAGTTACTTTATACAACGGATATTATGTGAATGGCTATGTCTTCCATACAAAGGAATACGGGAGGGAAAACAAACAGATAACGGCGGTGTCAATCTTAAAGGCAACCTTGACTATTATGGTGTCCTTAAAGAAGTCATCGAGTTACGATATCTCGGGAGGAAAAATATAGTCCTATTCAATTGTGATCGGCGAGACGCGTACGAGGTATAAAAAGCACGACTCGTTTGACCTAATCGATGTGAAGCACACGTCTAGACATGCGGGTGATGATGTGTTTATCTTAGCATCACAAGCACAACAAGTCTACATGACACCATACCCTTATCGAGGCGATGAGGATGGTGGGCTGTTTGGAAGACCAAGGCCAGAAGCACTATTGATATAGCATATCGGTCTGACGACATAACTACAGAATCGTCATTAGAAGGATGTTATCAAGAGGATGAAATGCCCGTACCTCCCGTTGTATCTTCTGATAGTCATCCAATGGATGAAATGCCCGTGCCTCCCTTGGGCCTGGAGATAGTATTGCCCGTTGATTTGCCACCTCCTTCCCCGTCTGAAGACGAAATCCCGATTATTGAAGGTGATGCAGAAGAAGACGACGAGGTAACAGAAGGTGAAGAGGATTGGATGTCCGAGGATGAGACCAAGAAGAACTTGAGTTTTGTAGTAGCGACTCAAACGCCGAGACCGGAGAATCGAGAATGAAGAAAATGCAAACACTGAGAATGAAGACTCTGAGTAGTCTTGCAATATGTACCGTTTAGGCTCTTTTATTTTTTGTTAGAAAGTAAATGTCATGTGTAGAACGCTATTTGTATGTTACTTGTTATCATGAAGATGAGAGATTTTAATTTATGTTATGTATTTTAACTTAATTGTCATCTAAACTTAGCGTTAATTGTCAACATTAATATACTAATTTATATATAGACATGTCAGGACGAGCCGGTAGAGGTAGGAGTCGGACACCTAAGGTCCGACTTCTACCTACTTGCATTACGGTACAGCTACTGTACTGCGGAGGAGGCGATCCGACTTGGATCGGCCCGAGGATGCACCCGACTCTCCCCACGAGCCGATGAGCGGGGCTGGGTCCTCATCGACTCCAGATCATGGACACGCAGAAGATGGTAGGATTATCGTTACCATCTCCAGCCTTAAGCAGTAAGTAATAATATTTCAGTTTTAAAATTTTAATGCTTGTACGACATTGGTTACATGTTAATTGCATATTTGTATAATATATTTGTTTAATATATATTTGTCAGGTTTGCGGGCGGGTATCCCGATCCGACCCGCTTCCTTGGACGTATTCGCGACGAGATGAGGCACGAGGAGTACGGCCACATTACTCTAGCGTGCCTACGGAGACCCGAGACCGTGGTGGGATGATTTTAGGGTAAGGATTCTAAGGATATATAAAATATGTTAATGTTTAATAATTTAATAATTTCTATCAAAGTTTATAATTAATATGTTTAAATTGGTTAAACTTGCGGCTTCATTATTGTTGGCATGCGCACTCGACGCCGAGGCGCACGAGGCGTTTAGGTTGATGTGCGCGAAGAAGTTCCGCGACCGGATTTACGGCATGAAGAGGCGTGGGCGAGAGGAGGGCGAGGGCTCCAAATTTCATCGATGATGTCGGCGCCGTAAGTACATTATAATAATATACTTGATTTAATTTCATTCCTTAAATAGATGAGAGATTTTGTATATATTGTATCTCTATAACAATTTTAACATTTTCACGGGTATAGGGTTGGGATTCCGATGACGCTAGGGCTGCCGCCGATCGCAACAGAATAGGCCGAGCGGCACGGGGAGGGGGTAAAGCACACCTCGGGGTCGATCAACACCTCCGAGCACCACTTGCGCATGGTAAGGACTTTAATGTGTTGTATTGTAATTAATTAATACATGCTTTAATTGTTTTAGCGGTGCTTTAAATTGTTTTGTTGGGTAGCCATGTGGATGCTATGAAATCCATGGCTGAAACAGGTAACAAGTAGGTAACAAGTAGGTTGTTTTAGAAGGGATTGGGTGTAAATGTACTATTTTAGAAGGGTTTGAGTGTCAATAGGTGTTTTAGAAGGGTTTGAATGTCAATAGTTTTAGAAGGGTTTGAGTGTAAATAGGCCTTTATGAATTCCTCAGAACACACATATTATATGTTATTGTTTTACTTATGATTTAAATTGTTTTGTTGGGTAGCCATGTGGATGCTATGAAATCCATGGCTGAAAGCAGGGCACCGGTAACAATTAGGTTGTTTTAGAAGGGGATTGGGTGTAAATGTACTGTTTTAGAAGGGTTTGAGTGTCAATAGGTTGTTTTAGAAGGGTTTGAATGTCAATAGGCTATTTTAGAAGGGTTTGAGTGTAAATAGGCCTTTATGAATTCCTCAAAACATACATATTATATGTTATTGTTTTACTTATGATTTAAATTGATTTGTTGGGTAGCCATGTGGATGCTATGAAATCCATGGCTGAAAGCAGGGCACCGGTAACAATTAGGTTGTTTTAGAAGGGGATTGGGTGTAAATGTACTGTTTTAGAAGGGTTTGAGTGTCAATAGGCTGTTTTAGAAGGGTTTGAATGTCAATAGGCTATTTTAGAAGGGTTTGAGTGTAAATAGGCCTTTATGAATTCCTCAAAACATACATATTATATGTTATTGTTTTACTTATGATTTAAATTGATTTGTTGGGTAGCCATGTGGATGCTATGAAATCCATGGTGGCAGGCACCGGTAACAATTAGGTTGTTTTAGAAGGGTTTGAGTGTAAATAGGTTGTTTTAGAAGGGTTTGAGTGTACAAAAGCCTTTATGAAAGGGTTTTTCAGTTTAAATAGGTTGCTTTAGAAGGGTTTGAGTGCAAATAGGTTGTTTTCGAAGGTTCTGAGTGTAAATAAGTTGTTTTAGAAGGGGTTTGAGGGTCAATAGACTATTTTATAACGATTTGAGTCTTAATAGGTTGTTATGAGAATGAATTGAGTTCAAATAGGCCGTCTTAGTAGGGTTTGAGTGTATATATAGGCTGTTTTTATTGTTTTCTTATAAGTTGATCGTGTTATAGCTTACTATGTGTTCTTTGCTAATTTTAATTCATTATATTTGTAGAATCAATACTACGGTACCGAGGTACCGATGACTGATTTATTTGCCGCGACCCACACCACTCCCGCTCCTCCCGGTGCCGATTCGCCGATTGTCTTTGTCGATGAGACAGAGAGAGCATTTGTAAGTATTACTTAAAATATTTTAATTCTATTTTGTTTATTAGTTAATGGTAAATGTTAATATTAATGTTAAAATGTTTTTGTGACACGAGAGCCTATAAGGACTCTATGTCCACGCAGTCGCCGAGGGCTTGTCCGGACGACCCCGAGGTGCAGACGCCATTTGTCTCCGACATTTGGCATTCGGTCACTGCGGAGTCAAGGAAGAAGAGGGAGATCGCCTCTACGGCTTTGGTGACCACGGCGCCGGCGCGTTTAGACCAGGTGGATCGACTTCTTCCTCGGCGACCACGTCTTCGGTCCTCGGAACCGATCGGCTACCGAGCGTGCCCGCTCGAGAAGACGAGACTCTCGGCGGCTTTGCAGCAGAGGCCGAGGAGCGCAGCGAGACGCGACAGCGGATGGAGCAGCAGATGCAGCAGCAGGAGGAGCAGATGCGGCGGCCGAGCGGCGGCTAAAGCGGCACGGCAGTTATGGGCGGCAGCAGCAGCAGCAGCCGGCCTACTAGGCGTATTTTATTTGAGCCCCTCCACAGAGACCCTCCACAGTAGATACATTTATTTTAGTACGTAATATATTTTAATTTGTATATATATTAATTTTAATTTAGTTTATGTTTTAGTTGTTAATTAGTTTTATTGCGTGTGGTGTGTGTGATTTGTGTATATATAATTGTTATATCGGTGCAAAAAAACAAATTTAAAAATTTAAAATTTTATTTTTTATTTTAATTAGTAATTACGTCGGAACTTCCGACAGTAATTTAAATATTATTCTACCGCTTTATTATCGTCGGATATTCCGACAGTAATTACTGTCGGAGCTCCCAACTGTTCTGTTAGAAATTACTGTTGGATTGTCCAACGGTAATTCCGTCGGATATTCCGACGATAATTTCACCACTATTCTATTAGTAGATTACGTCGGAATATCCGAGCAGAATATGTCGGATAGTCCGACAAGAATTTACGATAATTCTGTCGGAATATTCGACGAATTACTCGTCGGATTAGGTTCCGACATAATGCGTAGATTCCAACGATAATTACCGTCGGATTTGTCGAATTGCGTCGGAGAAAATTACCGTCGAAGGTTTACCGTCGGAAGCGTCGGAACACTTCCGACAAGTAAATTCATCATTACTGTCGGAATTTTTTAATTACTGTCGGAAATCTCCGACAGTAAAGACGTGTTTTCCAGTAGTGAGAATCGTATTTGACGCATGTTTAACTCCTGGAGAGTTACCCTTTGTTCCTTTATCCGTTCGAGACTATTCTCGACCTTGATTAACATTCGTATACGTTGTTATTTTCCCCGTCTCATTGACCTAATCTTGGTTTAGACTCCTTCACCATTGATGATCATATTGATCTTGTCATTAAACCGTACACCGAGTCATTTCAAGTGTTTCATATGCCCCGATTTGTACTCAAATCTTTATGTGGTTAATTGTGTGAATATTACATTAAATTTCTAGCATTGTTTCCGGACTTTTCGGGAACCTTTCTCGAGTGTTTCGACCTTCCCATAGACTTAGAATCACTTTGGGATCATTTAGAATCATTTCGGGAGTGTTTCAGAGCATTTTCAGAGAGTTCGGAGAGGCTGGACACAAAGAGATCACCCTGGAGAGATCAAAGTGATTGCCTTGCATCCAAAGGGCAGAGCGATCGCCCTGCCCTGCCTCTGTTCGTCCGGTTTTTGTTCTTTCTCGATATTTTGTGTTTTTAAGTGGTTTAAAATGCCCAAACAAGCCCGGGATTGAACCAAACACTTACCCATGGTATTAATAAGATAACCCAACCCATTTCCCCATATTTTTCTTCCTCCAAACCAGACTTTTGAGAGAGAGAGTTTAGAGAGAGGAATGAGAGAGAGAAGAGAAAAAATTCGCGATATCTTGAGCTCCGTTGGTTGGATCGAAGATCCGTCTTTTCCGTAGCGTAGAGGGCGACGAGGGGAACGATTCTAACTAAAGGGATCATCCGATCTATTGAGGAATCACCACCACACCTCTCCTTCCATATTTTTAGAGAGAGAAGGTTGATTTTTGGGGTGTAAAAGCTTGATTCAAACTTGGATTGAGCTTGGGATCGACGATTGGACTCCGTGGCGACGTAGAGTTCATGGAGGAGTATATTTCCACCCGAAGCCCCTTGGATTTCGTGGAGGATTTGTGTTTTGTAGTAAGTTACTAATCTTTTTCTTAGATTTCAAGCATCGTAGTGTAACATCGGGATGTTTATGTGTTATACATGTTGTATATGAACTCCTTACATGTTATACTTGCTCAAGATGATTTACTAGCATGTTAAATGATGGGTATTGATGAATTGTTGTTAATTTTGTGGTCTCCAAATATTAGAGACTTGTAGAGTACATTGTTGTACACGTTGTTATTGTTATTGTGATGGTTGTTTTCTTCGAGTAATAGAGACTCCTCGAGATTGTGTTGTGAATATTGTTTTGTTTCCCGAGTTATAGACTCGTGGGTTTGTTTTATAGTTGGGTTCTAGCAGTAAAGTCGCCGATGACTTGTTTTAGTTCTATCGAGCATGTGTAGCTCATTGAGATTATAATCGTTAATATTCTCGCAATGACTCGTGAGATTTACATGGGTAGTATATACCCCAAACATTGGATATTGTGATTGACACGGTTAAGTAGGGACGATATTACGGTTCGTTCCGAGGTTTAATTTATAGATGACCAACTCTAGCAGTGTTGTATAGGACGTAAAGATTATACGTCATATAATGCGGTAATGAGTAGTATAAATCGATGTAGGTTGTATTTTAGTCTCCTATGGTGTGGGATGACGAATTGTTGAGATCGCGATCCAATAGAACTCGACTTGGGTTGACTTAGTCAAACATTACTTGATTGTAAAGTACGTTGAATCGTTGACTTAAACCTTATGCCTTAGCAAGAGTTAATTATCTATAATAGTATGTCAATAAGTTTTATCGAATAGTCATGCCCCTTAGTGCACGACATTTCGCATGAGACGAATAGTCTCAATCGTCGAATGATGAGTTGGGTATATTCCAGGTAGTTAATGACATAACTTGGTTATCGTTCCAATACGGACGATGTGACTTGTTGGGAGTCGTGATATGCATAATACACGAAGAAAATGAGATGAAAGGTATACATGAGATAAAGTATATTATGATCATAGGATACCGTAGAGATCCTAAGTTGAGCGTGTTAATGACGCATTGATTTATGATTGTAAGTACGAGTAGACTTACGTATGTTGCGATTGTGAAGTCTAGCGTTTGCGAACTTGGTTGATGTGTGGTACTTATGATTGTTCTAGTAAGCAATAGGACAATCATCCTACTTTGATGATTGATTGTGTATTTAGTAATTACAAGCACATCATGTTGATTTGGTATGTGATTCAATAGAACACATTATGGTTTGATTTCAATAAGTTGTGATTCAATAGAACACATCATGATTTGATTTATTAAGTTGTGATTCAATAGAACACACTTTGATTAGTTTAGCATGAGTAAACATTTACTTGTGTATTGCACCGAGTCCAGTTGGTACATGTGCATTGGAGGTGTATTGACGCTGGTTATTACGTGAGCGGGGGCTTCGTAATAGCCGAGGCCAATACACTGGGTCTCCCTACCGTTGGCCACGGTATGAGTTTTCTAGCCCCACGGTTGAACGGAATAAAGCGGCTGTGAATTGTTGACATCTTTTATTGTATGCATTGAGATACGAACACCGGTCCCTTGTGATACCTATAAGTGGCTAGAGCCGTATTGTCTTGGGTCGTAGGGGATCGAGCGATACGTCGACGTAGATACAAAAAATGATCTACAACGGGTACTTGTAGATCGTGCTTGACGCGGTCGTGTATATTTATTTGACGGATACTTGTAGATCGTGCTTGACGCGATCGGGTACATATATTTGTTTTAGGATACGAGCACCGGTCCCTTTATGATTTGTATACGGCAGTAGCAGAACAATCATCTATTTCTATTCGTTGGTCGATATTGGAAAATACGTCTAGCATTAGCGGCACAGTTGTTTATTATGGTTCTCTGAAGCAGAAGCACATGAATATATTATTATTATTATCTTGTTGGATAACAGCAGAGGCATTTTTTATAGTTCTGTGAAGCGCAGTGTAATCGTCTTCTACGGCTTCATAGAGCTATAAGGTCGGAAGTATTTTAAGGGATTTCGGAGGTGTACCTCGAATCCACCGTATCCACCTTTATGTGTTTACTTTACACATTATGTGCTTCCTATACGAACGAATGTTGGTCGTGGTTTCTAACCAGTGCATGACGGTTGACGGCTACTGAGCCTCTCGTGAATATAGGGCTAGTTGCCTTATGTGCCATTACCTGTTTATTATCCTGCTATATTAATGTGCATAATGCCATGCCATATTGTTACATTAGTAACTTACTGGGTCTTCGATTCATCCCTTCCATTTGCTTTTCCTTAGTTTGCAGGTTGTGTTCCAGCGCAGTGAGGCATTAGATTAGAGTTTAGCAAGTCGTATTCCGTTTGTATTTATATTTGTGAGATCATGGGTTAAACTGAGTTATATAAACTTAGTATGTCGGGTAGAGATACTTGTATTTTATAGACTTGCATTTAGTGCCGACTTGTGGAGTCGTGCCGGTTGTACTATTTTATATCTTCAGTTTTCTTGGTTAACGTGGCCATGTGCCTGTTGTTATTCTACTTTTGGTTTTTCCGAACATGTTGTCTCATGGTGTTTTTATGTTGTTGTTCTCCGGCGCTTGTTTAGCCGTGGAGGTTTTATTTTGTTGGGATTTTATTATTACTCGAGCTCGAAGCTCAAGTTCATTTAGTTATTCCGCTGCTTGTTTTTGGTTTTGAGCTTTTGTGGCTCACTTTATTCAGTTCGTTCAACTGTTCTTCTTCGGTTTGGCGCTCCGAGTTGGGGTTCAACATCGAATCTCGAACTCGGGTCGTCACACTAACTATATATGCATATATGTATATATATATATATATATATATGTACATTTATATATACATGTACTATACATATACATATATATATATACATTTATATATATGTATATATATTACATTTATATATATGTATATATATGTATATATACATGTATATATATATATGTATGTATGTACATTTATATATACATGTATGTGTATATATAAATGTACATATATGTATATATATACATATATATACATTTATATATATGTATATATATGTATATATATTTATATGTATGTATATGTATATATACATATATACATATATATACATTTATATATATGTATACATACATATAAATATATATATATATATATATATATATATACATATATATATGTATACATACATATAAATATATATATATATATATACATATATATATGTATATATATATATACATATATATATATATATATTCAACAATACAAAAAAAAAAAAATACTCTCGTCCTAAATTATTTTCTTGTTTGACTCGTACATAGATTAAGAAAAATAATTGACTTGATTATTAATATTGTAGCGTGTAGTTTCCTTTAATGCTCATATAAATGTGGCCCATAATTAAAGTAGAAAGAAAAAGTAAGGGTAAAATCGTAAAATTGATGTCGTAAAAGGAAAGTTTCAAACAAAACAATTATTTAAGGACAGAAAAAAGAAATCAAGACAATAATTTAGAGACGGAGGGAAGGAGTAATTTTCTTAAAAAAAAAAAATTACATTTGAACAGTGGAGTGCTAGTAACGTTTCCTTATAATTGGTTTAGTTTTTAGGAGATCATGGTTGTTCCCAGGGTTTGTATGTCAATGAAGGATGATGATCAAGTCTTTATATATTTCAACATATGTTTTCGTATGTGTGTATACCTTATCATATTGCGGTGACTTTTATTATTTTACTGCTTGTGCAGGGTCGAGAGAAAGATCAATTTACCCTTTTATTAAATTTGAATTTCAATTTGAGTTGAGTTCCATTCCATAGATAGATAGATATTGTGTGCAATTAATGCCAACCCATTTCTTTAACAAAAAGCACTTGCACCAACTTAACATGAGGTGCTCCGAACGTGCCTCAGAGAGAAAGATGCATATAATAATAATGACAATGAAATCTGTTGAAGAAAAGACGTTATAACTCACATGGAAAAGAGCGTATATGTTGTAAAGAAAGGATAAAAACCGTTGACAACTTGAACCTCCCCACCCATAATCTCATTAACTATTAATCACAGGGTTAGTTTGAGTAGCGATTAAGACCCCGTTCGGTTCAGTGTTTTTAAAATATAATTTTTTTAAATATATATTTTTTTATAAACGCGTTTGAGATATAAATTTAAAACACATCTTTTTTTTTTCACAATAACGTTTTATAATATGCGTTTTAGGAAAAAATTAGAATTTCAGTGTTTAGAAAATTCAGTTTTCTACGTAAAATTAAAACCCTAAGTTAAGAAATAAGTTGCGTTTTAGATCTGTATTTTCGTCAAAAAGCAAGACCAAACAAGCTCTAAGTTTAGTTTTCAAATTAGTCACTCGAAATGCATAGACGGATCGTGAGGGTGCATCATATCGTTGAACTCGTCCAAAAAATGAATTAAGTTAAAATGCGTATTATAACCGACTTGAACAAACCACTTTTATTTGTCGAAAAGAAACTCATTAACTATTAAGCCTTCTAGACTTGGAAAAAATTGAGCAATCACCTTCTCTCTATTTTTTTTTCTTTTAATATTTATTTTTCCTCCTCTAAGACTTCTAATATATCATCCTTGATCATGAAAACTCCTCTCTCTCTCTCTCTCTACCGTTGACCTTAAATAATCACTAAACCCTCCCCCAAAATAAACCATTTTTCTTAATTTGTCCTATACCCATGGCTGACCAAACACCTTCCTCATTGTCATCTTCAAAATTCAATACAATTCTCCCCTCTCCATATTCTTGAGAGGATGAATAGTACCACAGCCAACTCCGGTGGCTTCTTAGGCTCACAAAACATCAGCGGATTCGGCTACGGTATTGGACTCTCCGTCGGGATCCTTCTCCTCATCACAACCATCATCTTAGCTTCATACTTTTGTACGAGGATTCAACAACCACCACCACCACATCAAGGGCACCCGGGGCTTAGGATTACTCGCAATCATGAGCCTGATCCTAACCAGTTTGTCATCGAAATGGGGCTCAACGAGGCTACCCTTTGAGCTACCCAAAAGTTCTTTACTCGGAAGCCAAGCTGAAGAACAAAGATTCGACCTCGACGTGTTGCTCTATTTGTTTGGCAGATTATAAAGGTAGCGATACACTTAGGCTACTTCCCGATTGCAATCATCTCTTCCATCTCAAGTGTGTCGACCCGTGGTTAAGGTTGCATCCGACATGTCCCGTTTGCAGGACTTCTCCGATCCCAACACCACTCTCGACTCCCTTGGCCGAGGTGGTCCCCTAGCAACCAGACGGGTCAACTAACACAACTCAACTCAATTCAATTCGACAAATGTCTTATCTCGACTTGTTCAGAATCAGGATTTGTAATCATTTGCAATCGTGTCAACGAATCTTATGGCATCGAAGACAGGAGTAGTTAATGGCATCAAAAACTGGTTGTTTCTTTCATATTTTTCTCTATACTTTAGATTGTAGGATTTTTCAGAGTTATTAAAACTCTCCCACCTCTTCATACAGAAAATCTACTCTTGATCATAAAAATCTCCTCTACTCTTTGATTTTATCTTGTCAAGCAACCTAGCTTATATATAAATATCCAGGTCTAATATCTCAAAAATTTGTGCATTTCATGTAAAAAAAAATATATATATACAGATAAAAGAAACAGATAAAGCTTATACAATTCGAAGCACGATTATCATTTATCAGCAAAAATTTGGCTCTACGCAAATGATAGGAATCTATTCAATCTCGAGTTGCACAATAACCGTAGCATTATTTGATATCCTATTCCAGTTTGCTTACTGAAATACCAAAACAGATATAGAAAAACTTTTGCCAGCCAATAGTTGCGGATCTGGAAATTTTGTCAAAATAGCCTAATACCTTTCCACCAAAGAGTCCACGTTTAAAAAGTCTATTTATTAAGGGATATATTAGTGTTATTGAAGTTGATCATTGAAAGTTTTATAGCTATGTAACTAAGAAAACAGAATGCTGGAATATAGTAAATGTTATCAAAGATGTGATAACATCTACTATAACATCCAGTAGAATTGCAGCGGAATTAATAAAACAGAAAGTTAACAAGATTGATGTATCCTTTGTCTACAAGTATAAATACTTGTAGACGTGCCAATATGGCAAAATCTTTTCACTAGAAAATATAGAACCGATTACAAAGAAAACAACTAGCGAAACTCTAACAAAAGATCCTAACAACGAAAGTAGACAAAAGAGACTACAAACTTATGCTTTGGTAATACAATCCTGTCTAATAAACACTGACTTCCATCGAGGCAGAAACTTCAACACAGTTTTAGTAATTTCAGAATGAGATGTGTTGAAGGATGTGTCTGTATTTCTGCTCACATTCAATACACGACACAGCAGTGTATTAGCCCTTTTTCTATCTCAGATCTCTCTCCAAAGCATACTGAATGAAGAAGACACCATCTTCTTAAATAGGCTCCAGGGCTACACGAAAACACTTAGAAGGCAATGTTAATGATAGAATGACAATTTACTATATTTACATCAATCAAAAACCTTGATTGAATCAATTAAAAAGTCAAAGATTATTTACCAAAAATACATCAATCAAGCAAGTATAAACAGATTTTAAGAAAGGCAAAAACAATCTCAAATCTAACTAATTTAGAGAATCTCAAAAACTATTCTTGGAAAGCATATTCCAACAATCATAATTACAAAAATACATGAGCACAATCAAAATGATTACAACACAAGTTGAGGGTAAAGATGAAAAATTAAGAAAATTGTAAGTATAATTTTTTGAAAATTGACTTTTTAACCGAAACATTTCAAAATAGTATATGGACTCTTTGCCTAGAACGGAGAGAGTAATAAACAGCCACAAAAATTGAAAATAAGGTTATGCATCTTAGTAAGTCCGAATCATTTTTTTCATTGTTATTATAGGCTGATGAGGGTTTGTATCAAAATTAAGAGCATATCTAATGCTATCATCTAATTTTTCCTACTCGACATGCTTGAACAAGAAGTTTTGTTTTGTATGTGTCAAAAAATTTTAAAAGATAGAAAGTCATCTTTCTAAATGTGATCCAATGCAAAACTTCTCTTAGAACATTCTTTCATACGTGACAATTTTTTTATAATTAATTACAAAAAATAAAAATTAACGAATTGGTTGCAGTAAAAAATAAAAGAAAATTGACGGTAAATCATAACTGATTACTTCATACTATAACTGATTGACAGTAAAAAATAAAAGAAAATTGATGGTAAACCATAATTGATTGACATTAAAAATTAAAAGAAAACTGACGGTAAATGACGTGGATAGAAATTTAGGTGATCCTCTAGAAGTAGACGATCACGTAGATGATGTCTTTCCAACTAAATATCACATCATCTCCATCTCATCATTAGAGGTTTGCATTGGAGATTTTTTTTTTTTTTTTGGAAAAATCTATCTTTTCTATGTATCTAGTATTTTTTACTAGATAAACGATTGCATTGGAGAAGCTCTAATTATTGACTTGTAAAAGGCAGTGTGACCCTAATAAGTTTATATATTATTGAAAAGGCTTGAATTTATCCGATATAAGTTTAAAGTCTCAACAACATGTTGCTCCATTAAGAAAATGATTTGCCACTATCCAACAGTTGTATTTATAGCCGAGCAATGAGGCAGTACCGGGTACTGCTGTTTCTGTGCTTTGTCTCTCTAACAGCTTAAGTTTTTAGATAAGTTGGTTACTATCATGATATCAGAGCTCCAGGTTTGGCAAGGATAAAGGTTTAAAACTTTTCGCTTGCATTTATCCTAAAAAAATATACAAAGGGTACGTAGGTATTGATCCTATATAAAGTGCACCTCCTCACGTATGCACGTGAGGCATGTTATTGGCCCTATACGACTTTGGAACTTCAATGAAGAGTTTCTGGGGTCAATAAATACAAAGTGACAAACCACGTTAATGTAAGAAACAATAAGAAAACAATTGTTGATACTTGATAGTCGATATAACTCTCCACATTACTCCTTTAATATAAGGTAAATCATATTTAATATAAGGAGCAATATATGAAAAATAGCAATTGTTGATAGCTATCAACCATTGCTTGTGGCTTGACAATTACACCTTGTTTTTTTTTTTTTTTTATGTTTTTTTTTTCTAAAAGTTAATAATTTAAATTATAGAGGCCAAACAACGTCATGATATTGTTGGAGAAATTCTAGAAATTGTGAATCTGAAAATATAAAATATTGGGAAGCTTCAAGGCATGAGAACAAACGTTTTTCTTAAGACTATATTCGCCCCCACCACTATATGATTTCTAGTGTGGAAATGGGTTATAGGTGAATCGTCTTCCAAGATACAATGAAGCCAACCAATTTGGATTTACGCCCAATATCATTTTGAACAAATGAATTGAGCCCTAAAATGCTAATGAGCATTTGCAAGATTGCCGAAAATGAGTTTTCTGTTTTCTGCAGATAAATTGAATGATTTGTAGAGAACAGAACGTGAAAGAAGGGAAAGAAAAGGATTAAAATTGTTGAAGTGTATTTGGTATTTGGAATTTGGATCACAAAGTCTTAGACTATTTATAGGCTCATGATGTTTTTCATGAAAATAGGTGACTTTTTCAAATAGAATTCTCCAAAATCATGACTTTATCTAATGAACATTCTCCAAAAATCATGACTTTTTCAAATTATTTAAAATATTTTCCAATAGTTGTGACATTTTGAGATATGTTATGAAAAAATATACTCCCTCCGTCCCTAAATTATTGTCTTCCTTTCCTTTTTTGTCCGTCCCAAAATAATTGTCTTGTTTGAAACTTTCCTTTTTAGAATATCACTTTTACTATTTTACCCTTACTTTTTCTTTCTACTTTAATTATGGGCCACATACACATGGGCATTAAAGGAAACAACACACTTTTTCAATACTATTCCAATATTAATAATCAAGTCGATTGAATTTTCTTGTCAGGTGTCGGATCAACCCAAATAATAATTTAGGGACGGAGGGAGTAACTTTTTCCAAATGGTCGTGACTTCTCCAAAAGAGACCTTTTAATATTCTTCTCTCAACCCCTTCATTAATTAAAATTGTTCCTACGACCCCCACTGTTTTAATTAATGGATAGGCTCTTCTTTGACAATCAAGGAAGTCCAATGCATAAATGAAGGTGTCTCTCGACTTGAACCTTTACTTAGTGACAACATATTAATTAAACTAAACCAGAATTGCATAGTAGACGTACCTTTGAACTAGTAATCCATATTGGCTAATTTCTCACACATGTAACTTCTTTCACTTAGTCATTCTAAATAAGTCGGCACCGTTTTAAGGCCATGTGTTTGTATTCGAGTCTCATGCGCGCTTTAGAGTTAAGCCCAAAACTCAAAGGAAGCGGCACACTTCCACACTCATATTAAGAGCCTGTTTGGTGTAGCATTTTGAAAACGCTAGGTTTTAAAAATGTTGTGTTTTGAAAATACAGATTATTTAAAATGCAGTCTTTTTCTTTATAAATGCATTTGGGATATTATGTCAAAACGCAATTTTTTCTCCAACTGCGTTTTAAAATCTGTGTTTTTGGAAAAAGCTAGAAATTTCAGCGTTTTAAAACGCAGCTGCGTTTGAAAACACGTTTTTCTACGCAACATTGAAACGCTAAGTTAAAGAATAAGCTGCGTTTTAACCCTGCATTTTGGCCAAAACGCACGAACAAACGGGCTCTAAGAAAATTCTATCAACCTCCACCCTGTGCATATTACAAGTACCAAACACTTTCCCTTGGAGTGAAATTATGAAGTAGTGCTTGCAGATCACATACAAATTAGGTACTTTACTCATAAAACTCAAATTTGATATTTCAAGTATATATTGAGTCGAGGTTCACTTATTGGTGACAAAAGTATGAAGGCCTTTAGTGAATAGATCACCCAAATTTTGACTCGATCTCACATAATTGATAGTGATCATACCATCATTAAATTAATTAATTGTCTCTCATAGTTATGTCTCAATCCAATATGTCTAAACTTTCCATTGTGGACTATAAGCTTTGGCTAAAGTAGATTTACTATCACACTGTAGAGACAGAGGGGGCATTGGCTTAGGCCATATCAAAATTTCTAGCGATAGATTCCTCAACCATTCTGCCTCTTTACTTCCAAAACCAAAGCCACAAATTCTGCATTCATAGTTGAATTAACGATACATGTTTGCTTCTTAGAGCCCCATGATATTGCACCCCCACCAAGGGTGAATATCCACCGCACGTAGAAGTGTGATCATCGCTATTAGTGATCCAACTCGTATCAGTAAATCCCTCAAGGACTACTGGATAACCGTTAATTATAACATATGCCGGCCATAGTGCATAGTCGTTTTTAGGTACCTCAAGATCCTAAAAATAGCTTTCCATATCTACTTAGCTTTCCAACAATAAAATGCAATGTCGGGTCTTATACAAGTCATGTAATACATTAAACAACCAGATGCACTAGCATATTCCCTTAAGGAGATAGATCTACCCTCATTAGGTAATAATTTAAGACTGTTATTGAATGGTGTTCTTGTAGGAGCACAATCATAATGATATAATTTTTTAAGTACCTTCTCATTAGAATGTGACTGAGACAACATTATTCCATCATTATTCTAATTCCTAGAATTATATCAGTTGTTCCCATATCTTTCATATCAAAACTTTCAGATAGAATTTTTTTAACAACAATCACTTGTTCCATATTTGTACCAAATATGAGCATGTCATCCACACCCAACATATAATAATACCAACTCCATTTGAAAACTTGTAATAAACACACTTGTCAGATTCATGTATCTTCCACGTACAAACATGTAATAATAATAACTCCATCTGAGAACTTTGTTATAAACACACTTGTCAGATTCATGTATTTGAACCCATTTGATAAGATGGTTTTATCAAACTTTTCATGTCACTGTTTAAGTGTATGCTTAAGCCCATAAAGAGATTTAAGTAACTTACAATCCATTCGCTCTTCTTTCATGACAAAGCCCTCAAGTTCTTCTATATACATCTCTTCGCCCTGCAATTCACCAATTAGAAATGCAGTTTTAACATTCATTTGATAAATTTCAAATTTTGATAAGGACTCTATTCATAACCATCCAAGCAACAGGTCCATATACATCAAAGTAATCTAGACCTACTTTTGAGTGTACCCTTTTAGCAACTAATCTAGCCGTGAACTTGTTAATGGTTTCATCAGTTTTCCTTTTCTTTTCGAAAATATTACATTAATATTTTCATAGATCATATGGTTTTTGAACCACGAGGTAAATCAACTAATTTCCAAGTTTTATTACCTATGATGGAATCTATTTCATCATTTATAGCTTCCTTTCGAATGGCAACATCTTAAGACTTCATAGTTCCTTTCGAACGGCAACATCCTAAGACTTCATAGCCTCATCATGTCTTAGGATCACATTCTATGTTCAACATTACTAAGGTCTGATTACTTTGACTTTTACTTTGTACCTTTAATAAGATACATAAAGAATTAGTGTTAGGCAAAAACACAAACAATGCTTGGAACATCTTTCCCTTTACTTGAACAAACTAATGGAGTAACTAAATGATATCCAATGCAAACAAGCAAGCAAATAATCTAAAAATAAGAACTCAATCACACACAATGCACGCACGAACTTTTACGTGGAAAACCTTCTCAAGGTTGGAAGGAAAAACCATGGGATCGAGTCCGAGAAAATTCTTCCACTATCAACGATAATAGGCAATACATAGAGTCCTCTCTAGATTGAACTAGAGGAATACATCAACCACAATCATCAAGAGTTACAAACCCTTGGCAAACCTCATCAACGAGATGATACAAAGAAAAGAAGAATTCATGTAAGGATATCACCGGAAAAATAGCCTTGTTCGAAGCAATGTCTCCTTCTCCAGACCTCGGAACTGATCTCTACCGTTCGAATTGCGTACCTTGTCTGAACGTGCCCCTAAATTTTGAGCTCGATCCAACGGTTAACGAATCTGAAACGTAATTTTTCAAAGGACTACGCCGTCTTTGTGATATCTTTTCTCCTTTTTTATTGCGGCTCTCTCTCTATATTCTCTTATTTTCTTCCACTATTAAACTTTTCCTAATCGATCTCTAGGTTTAAGAGAAGAGACGGTATGAGAAATACTCAATTTATCCTTTTAAATTGCTTAAAATTACTTCTCCATATGGGCTTTAGCTTTAAGTACAAACACATATGGGCAACCTTTGGGCCATCCTCCAACTAGGACTAAAAATCCAACAAATCTCCCCTCACGACTAGGTGGAGGGATTTGCCATCCTTACTAAACAACAAGCTTCAAGCTTCTCCTTGTTAATGCTTTGGTCAACATGTAGCCATTATCATCAATATGAATTTTTTAAGTTCCAATAACTTGGAATTCAAAACATCTCTAATCCAATGGTATCGAACATCAATGTGCTTCGATCTTGAATGAAATACATTCTTACCAAGGTGTATAGCACTTTGACTATCACAAAACAACACATACCTCTCTTGCTTGAAACCGAGTTTAAAACATATTTCTTCATCCATAGCAACTCTTTACAGGCTTCCGTTCTTTGCAATGAACTCACGCATCAGTAGTGGAAAGTGCAACACATTTTTGTAGTCTTGATTGCCAAACAACGGCTCCCATGTAAAGTAATCAAATATCCGGATGTGGACTTGCGTAAGTCAACATCTCCTTGTCTGAATTTGTATAGCTAATCAAATCGATATCCTAGCACCATAAGACAACTTCAAAGCTTGTGCTTCGAGATATCCCATTATCCATTTCCTTATCCCAATGCTCCTTTCTGGATTTTACAAAAATCTTTCTTGACTACCCAATGACATGAGCAATTTCCTTTCGGCCTTGTACACACCATGGCATACATTAAGCTTTCAATAGCATTGAAGCATATGAAACTCTTTGCATCTCTTCCTTCTTTTCGTCTTAGAAGGGCTCTTTTGGACACTTAGCTTAAAGTGGGTTGCTAAAGGCGAGCTAACCACTTTAGCTTTATCCATCTTAAATCTCTGAAGAACCTTCTCAATGTACTTTTCTCATGGGATAAGTACAATCTTCTAGCTGCTCAACACGTTCAATGCGTACTCCCAAAATTTGCTTTTTGGCCCTAAGTCCTTCATGTCAAAGAACTTACTTAATTGCTTCTTCAAATCAGTAATCCTTGTACCATTTGTCGCCAACGATTAAGATATCATCCACATATAGCAACAATATAATAAAGTTATCATCGGAAAATTTTTGCACATAAATACAATGATCTAATGTGGTTCCCGTGTAGCCTTGCTCCCATAAATGTGTCAAACTTCTTGTACCATTGCCCAGGGCTTGCTTCAAACCATAAAGACTTTTCTTCAATTTACAAACCAGGTTTTCTTTGCCTTTAACACGAAACCCCTCCAGTACGCTCCATGTAGATTTCCTCTTCTAAGTCACCGTGCAGAAAGCTATCTTGACATCCATCTGTTCAACTTCTAAGTTAAGACTTGCGGCTAGGCCGAGAACAACTCGAATGGATGAAATTTTTATGGAGAAAATATCTCGTCAAAATCAATACCCTTTTAATTGAAACCTTTCACTACTAATCTAGCTTTGAATCGAGGATGTGCGGCGTGCTCTTCATGCTTGATTCTAAACACCCACATTTTTTAAAGCTTTTCTACCCTTGGGTAGCCTTACTAGTTCAAAGGTATTATTCTCATGTAAAGACTTCATTTTATCTTTCATGGCTTCAATCCACTTTTCTTTGTTCTCATTTGCTATTGCCTCCTTGTAGCATTCGGTTCCCACTTATCGATCAACAACACATACTCATCGGTTGAGTATCTTGTGGAAGGTGTTCGATCCTCGCTAGATTGCCTAAGTGAAATTTTAGGTGAAATATTTTCATCACCCTTTCAACCATACTTGCTCATCACGGATGCATCATCATGAATGACTACGCCATTCGGGATCCTGTTCAATTTGTGCATCATGTACATTATCATCAACGGCTCAGCTAGTGCGGAATGAACCGACTCAAATGGTTCTAAATCTACCGATCATCATAGGACTCGGTCACATGATTTGTTCGCCTTCTCAATATCTTGTATGGTTTGATCCTCCATGAATACGACATCCGACCGATAATCTTATTCTCATTGGATCATACGGCTTGTAGCCAAACTCATCTTGACCATACCCTAAGAAGATACACTTGCCTTGTCTTCATATCAAGGTTAGATCGTTCGTCCCTTCGGAACATGCACAAATGCCTTACACCCAGACTTTCAAGTGATCATAGGAAACGTCTTTGCCACTCCAAACCATGCGGAACATCAAATGAAAAAGGCACACAAGGTGAGATATTTAATAAATAAACAACAATATTTAAAGCCTCACCCCAAAATGACTTAGGTAGTCGTGCATGAGAAAGCAAGCATCTAGCTCTTTCGACTAGAGTCCTATTTATTCTTTCGGCCAACCCATTCAACGAGGATTCTTTGGTGGAGTCTTTTGATGTTTGATGCCTTGAATCTGCAGGCACTCATCAAAAAGGACTGAATATTCACCACCATTATATGTGCGGATACACTTGAGGCTTCATTTGTTTGTCTTTCTACCGGTGCTTGAAACTACTTGAAAACACCCCGAACTTGATCTTTCGATCTCAATGTATAAACCCATACCTTCCTTGAGTAATCATCTATGAAAGTTACAAAGTAGTAGGAATGACCTTCGACCTTGTCTTCATAGGACCACACATATCCGAATGTACCGGACTCAAGGGATTATTGCTTCCTTGTAGGTGGACGGCTTTCAAAGGAAACTCTATTCGTTTTCCACCAAGCAATGTATATACTTCTTCAAGTGATTATCCTGCAATCTAGGCAACTTGTTCTTCTTTTTCAACACCGTTATGACCTTCTCTCATATGAGTCAATCTCTTGTGCCATAACTTGGTAGCTTCTTCACCTTTCACAACATTTGCCTCGCTACTCAACGGTTTGCATGCATGACATATAAAGAGGAACACTTCTCCCCTTTTTCCACTACCAAAGAACCCTTGGACAACTTCCAAGTATCATTTTGAAGGTTCGCAAACCCTTCATCATCAAGTCTCCCAAGCGAGATCAAATTTAGCGAAAGTCGATAACATGGTTCACATTCTTTAGAATCGGTTTCACTCCCTATGAGTCTCTAAGCATACATCTCCATACCAAAGAACTTTGGACAAACCATTGTCACCGACCTCACTGCCCGAAATCACCGGGTGTATATGAGCGAAAAAATTCCTGTGAGATGTAGCATGTCTTGAAGCTCTACTATCAACTACCCAACTATGCTTATCGATGCTATGTTAACTTCATTAGTATCAACGCAATCAAAATCTTCGGTTGCATTAACTCGGTCTTCTTTAGATTCATTGTCATTTTGCTTGTGTTTATTCAACTTTCTCTCTCTTTAACTTCCAAAAATATTTCTTGATATGACCCGTTTCACCGCGTTGATAGCACTCCGTATCTGTAAATATGCCCTTGCCCCGAGACTTGCTTCTACTCTTGCCTTTGCCTTTTGGATCTCTACTTTTGCCTCTCCCCTTTCAATGGATCTCTATTTTTGCCTCTCCTCCTTTCAAGCGTAACTAGTACATGATTGGGAAGAACTTTCGAAGAACTTTGAGTCTTCCTTCTAACCTCTTCATTAAGAACTCCATTCTTGGCATAAGTCAAGGTCATCTTTCAATCGGAGCAGTGCAATGTGACGTACGGAATGTCTCCCAAGAATCCGGCAATGATCCAAGCAAATACAACCCAAGGACCTCATCATCAATTTTAATGTTCATGGATTTCATTTGTTAAACAATTCCAACACACTCATTGATGTGATCAGCTCGAAGTTTTCTCTTTATACTGCAGTTCATCCACTTCTTAATCAAGTACATTTTATTATTCCTAGTTTCCTTGGCAAAAAGATTTTCTAAACTTTTCCATAGATTCTTAGCATTCACTTCTTCAGCAACATGATTAGAAACATTATCATCAATGAATTGACGAATAAAGGCACAAACTTGTTCATTCTCAAATTTCCAATCCTCATCTGTTTTTGACGCAGGTTTATTCGCAGCAAAAACAGGTAGATGCCAACTCTTCACATAAAGCAGATCTTTCATTTTTCTCCTCCACATGTGATAATTAGTTCCATTCAGATTTATCATTTTAATGTTACTCTCCATAATGTTCAAGTTAAACACAAAAAACCTTGCTCTGATACCACTTTGTTAGGCAAAGGAACACAAACAATGCAACGAAACTTCTTTACCCTTTACTTGAACAAACTAATGGAGTAACTAAATGATATCCAATGCAAACAAGAAAGCAAATAATCTGAAAAATAAGAACTCAATCACACACATGCACGCACAAATTTTTACATGGAAAACCTTCTCAAGGCGAGAAGGAAAACCACGGGACCGAGTTTAGAAAATTCTTCCACTATCAACGATAATAGGCAATACAAAGAGTCCTCTCTAGATTTAACTAGAGGAATACATCAACCACAATCATCAAGAGTTACAAACCCTTGGCAAACCTCATCAACAGATGATACAAAGAAAAAGAAGAATTCAAGTTCGGGATATCACCGGAAAAATAGCCTCGCTCCGTAAGAAATATCTCCTTCTCCGACCTTAGAACCTGATATCCACCGTTCAGAAGTTGCGCCTACCTCCTGAACGTGCCCTTAAATCTTGAGCTCGATCCAACGGTTAACGAATCAGAACGCAATTTTTCTAGGACTCGCATTTCAGTGACGGGAATATCTTTTTCTCCTTTTTTATTGCGCTCTCTCTCTATATTCTCTTATTTTCTTCCATTATTAAACCCCAATCTGATCTCTAGGTTTAAGAGAGAGTCGGCATGAGAAATACCCCATTTACCCCTTTTAAATTGCTTAAAATTACTTCTCCATAGGGCTTTAAGCACAAACACATATGGGCAACCTTTGGGCTATCCTCCAATTAGAGGAAAAACCCAACAATCAAGTCCATAATCCATTTTAGTCCTTGCCCTCTTACTTCTCCCAGGTTCTTCTTCCCTTACTTGGACCTATTTGTTTGTGTTAATATCAAAACTATGTGTATTAGACACTCTAAGAATAGAAGTAAACTTACGTTCATCAAAAATGGCATCTCTAGACTTAATGATGGTGTTAATCTCAAATGAGTTAGTAGGCTCAATTACCAAGAATCTATAAGCCTTATGATGACTAGCATATCCTAAGACAACACCTCTTTCACCTAACTTCTTTCTCATAGCTTCTGGAAACAATGGTTCTACAAATTCTTAAGTAGTTAAAGTTAGGCTTCTTTGCTTCCAAAACTCACAAGGGGTGGTCGAACTCTTCTTATTGGGAACCCTAATAAGTATGTGACATGTTGTTAATAAGGCTTCTCCCCAAAATCCATTACTAAGACCAGAATTGGACAACATGGTTTATCATTTCCTCTAAAGTTCGATTTTTCTCTTTACAATACCATTCAGTTGTGGCGACTTCATGAATTATGCAAACATTTTCAAAATATTGAGGATCAAAGTACTCACCACCTCTATTGAATTGAAGACATTTTATTGTGGTTTCACAAAGATTTTTAGTTTCGGTTTTATAAATTTTAAACTTTTCCATAATCTTTACTATTTAGACGATAAACATAACAAAATATGGAGAAATCATCAATAAATGTCACATAATATTTATTTCCTCCTCTTGTAGGTGTTCTAAGAAAATCCCATAAGTCACTATACACAAGACTAAAGAATAACATATTTTCTTTCAACCAGGAAATGGTTTTCTAGTTATCTTAGTAAGCATGCAAGTTCAACATTTGTCCAAGTCTTTATTGATTTTGGGAATATAATCAAGATTAGCTATATCATGCAATTCACAATTATTAACATGTCCTAATCTTACGTGCCATAAAGAAGAAGAATCAATTAAGTAAGAAGAAACTCGAGTTATTCTAATTGATATTGTCAAGTACATTCATTTTGAACATTCCCTCATATAAGTATTCATTTTCCTACAAAACATCACTCTTAGTCAGGCCAAACATAGACTCAAACACAAGTTTAAAACTAAGCTATTAAGAACACTACCTAACACAAGGTATTTCTAACTTTAGGACATGATACGCATCAATAAGGGTTAAGATCTTACAGACGGAACTCGAGATGGATCTTCCCTTTTCATTTAACCGCTCGATCCCATGTAGAGAACAATTTCATCTTATTTTGGTTTGTATTACGCAAACGTGTTGTCTTTGCGGGCATGCTTTGTTGCACTCGAATCAATCCACCAATTAGCATGGTCATCTTCAAGGACATTAGCTTCTAAAATCATCACCACAAACTTGTCCTTGGGTTCCTTGTAATGAGGCTAATTTTCTAGTCTACCACACTCTTTCTTGAAATGGCTCACTTTGCCACAATGATAGAATTTTCCTTTCTTCTTCTTGTTTTTAGGTTGATCAAAAGAGTTGGAATTTGCATTTATGTCTGTTCCTCTTTCTCTTATCCATATAAGAGTTCTTCTTCGAGGGCCACTTGTTAGAGTCGGAGGTGTATTTGAAATGACTCAACAAAAATGAGACAAAACTAAGGTCAGTCAAGAGTTAGACTCTTTGTCCTTAACATGAAATTTCTCCGTACTCGGTGCTCATGGTCTACGGCAATCGCCTCCAAGAAACAACGGTACAACAACTTTCTAACTACATAATCGCAGCCAACAACTTTAAGTTTTTAGCAAACAACTTTGATGTGATCCTAAGGTCTATAAATGGTGTATACAAGTTGAGGGACTCAAGTGTCATGTTTGTAAGCCTATGGGTGAGTTTGGTCGCATAAAAGGGCTAAAAAACACTTCGAACGCAAGTTTTAGCACATATGAATCCCAAAACCTGGGATTCGTAGAGGTTTTGTATATTTTTGGTAGATTTTCTTTTCCTTATTGATTTATTAATTTTCCTAGTTGTTTTAGGAGTTTTGTTTTGGTAAGTTGGAATTTTAGGGTTTTCTTTCACGAGAGGTTTTAATTAGTTTCCTTGTGTAACTAGTTTCCTTATGTAATTAGTTTTCTTATGTAATTTTAATTAGTTTTCTTATGTAAATTTAATTAGTTTTCTTGAGTTTTCTTGTAGCCTATATAAAGGTGCCTTTTTAGTGTAATTAAAATGACATTTTTCATATATTAGAGTTAA
>CM028363.1:36262649-36357639 GCA_016624345.1 Platycodon grandiflorus
GAGAATGAAGACTACGAGTAGTCTTGCAATATGTACCGTTTAGGCTCTTTTATTTTTGTTAGAAAGTAAATGTCATGTGTAGAACGCTATTTGTATGTTACTTGTTATCATGAAGATGAGAGATTTTAATTTATGTTATGTATTTTAACTTAATTGTCATCTAAACTTAGCGTTAATTGTCAACATTAATATACTAATTTATATATAGACATGTCGGGACGAGCCGGTAGAGGTAGGAGTCGGACACTAAGGTCCGACTTCCTACTGCATTACGGGTACACGGCTACACATACTGCGGAGGAGGCGATCCGACTTGGATCGGCCGAGGATGCACCCGACTCTCCCCACGAGCCGATGAGCGGGGCGGTCCTCATCGACTCGGATCATGGACACGCGAGAAGATGGTAGGATTATCGTTACCATCTCCGGCCTTAGCGATAAGTAATAATATTTCGGTTTTAAAATTTTAATGCTTGTACGACATTGGTTACATGTTAATTGCATATTTGTATAATATATTTGTTTAATATATATTTGTCGGGTTTGCGGGCGGGTATCCCGATCCGACCCTTCCTTGGACGTATTCTGACGAGATGAGGCACGAGTACGCACATTACTCTAGCGTGCCTACGGAGACCGAGAGACCGATGGTGGGATGATTTTAGGGTAAGGATTCTAAGGATATATAAAATATGTTAATGTTTAATAATTTAATAATTTCTATCAAAGTTTATAATTAATATGTTTAAATTGGTTAAACTTGCAGCTTCATTATTGTTATGCGCACTCACGGCCTAAGCGCACAGGCGTTTAGGTTGATGTGCGAAGAAGTATTTAGTTACGGCATGAAGGGCGTGGAGCGAGGAGGAGGCGAGGGCTCCAAATTTCATCGATGATGTCGGCGCCGATAAGTACATTATAATAATATACTTGATTTAATTTCATTCCTTAAATAGATGAGAGATTTTGTATATATTGTATCTCTATAACAATTTTAACATTTTCACGGGTATAGGGGTTGGGATTCCGATGACGCTAGAGTCGCTTGCCGATCGCAGTAGAATGGTGGCGGCACGGGGAGGTAAAGCACACCTCGGGTCGATCAACACCTCGAGCACCACTTGCGCATGGTAAGGACTTTAATGTGTTGTATTGTAATTAATTAATACATGCTTTAATTGTTTTAGCGGTGCTTTAAATTGTTTTGTTGGGTAGCCATGTGGATGCTATGAAATCCATGGGTGAAAGCGGAGCACCGGTAACAAGTAGGTAACAAGTAGGTTGTTTTTAGAAGGGTTGGGTGTAAATGTACTATTTTAGAAGGGTTTGAGTGTCAATAGGTTTTTGTTTTAGAAGGGTTTGAATGTCAATAGAGTTTTGTTTAGAAGGGTTTGAGTGTAAATAGGCCTTTATGAATTCCTCAAAACACATATTATATGTTATTGTTTTACTTATGATTTAAATTGTTTTGTTGGGTAGCCATGTGGATGCTATGAAATCCATGGTGAAAGCGGTGCCATTAACAATTAGGTTGTTTTAGAAGGGGATTGGGTGTAAATGTCTTGTTTTAAAAGTTTGAGTGTCAATAGTTGTTTTAGAAGGGTTTGAATGTCAATAGGCTATTTTAGAAGGGTTTGAGTGTAAATAGGCCTTTATGAATTCCTCAAAACATACATATTATATGTTATTGTTTTACTTATGATTTAAATTGATTTGTTGGGTAGCCATGTGGATGCTATGAAATCCATGGTGAAAGGAGGCATAGGTAACAATTAGGTTGTTTTAGAAGGGTTGGGTGTAAATGTCTTGTTTTAGAAGGGTTTGAGTGTCAATAGGTTTGTTTTAGAAGGGTTTGAATGTCAATAGGCTATTTTAGAAGGGTTTGAGTGTAAATAGGCCTTTATGAATTCCTCAAAACATACATATTATATGTTATTGTTTTACTTATGATTTAAATTGATTTGTTGGGTAGCCATGTGGATGCTATGAAATCCATGGTTAGCAGAAGTGCTTGGTAACAATTAGGTTGTTTTAGAAGGGTTTGAGTGTAAATAGGTTGTTTTAGAAGGGTTTGAGTGTACAAAAGCCTTTATGAAAGGGTTTTCGGTTTAAATAGGTTGCTTTAGAAGGGTTTGAGTGCAAATAGGTTGTTTTCGAAGGTTAGAGTGTAAATAAGTTGTTTTAGAAGGGGTTTGAGGGTCAATAGACTATTTTATAACGATTTGAGTCTTAATAGGTTGTTATGAGAATGAATTGAGTTCAAATAGAAATTTGTCTTAGTAGTTTGAGTGTATATATAAGAACATTTTTATTGTTTTCTTATAAGTTGATCGTGTTATAGCTTACTATGTGTTCTTTGCTAATTTTAATTCATTATATTTGTAGAATCAATACTACGGTACAGTACCGATGACCGATTATTCTTTGCGACCACGCACCCTCTGCTCCTCGGTGTGATTCGCCGATTGTCTTTGTCGATGAGGCAGCGGAGAAGCATTTGTAAGTATTACTTAAAATATTTTAATTCTATTTTGTTTATTAGTTAATGGTAAATGTTAATATTAATGTTAAAATGTTTTTGTGACACGAGAGAGCCTATAAGGACTCTATGTCCACGCAGTCGCCGAGGGCTTGTCCGGACGACCCCCGAGGTGCGGACGCCATTTGTCTCGAGCATTTGGCATTCGGTCACTGCGAGTCAAGGAAGAAGAGGAGATCGCCTCTACGGCTTTGGTGACCACGGCGCGGCTGCGTTGGACCAGGTGGATCGACTTCTTCCTCGGCGACCACGTCTTGGGTCCTCGGAACCCGATCGGCTCTGGCGTGCCACCTTTCGAGAAGCGAACTCTCGGCGCGTTGCGGCAGCAGGAGCGCGCGGCCGAGCCAGCGGATGGCCGGATGGAGCCGACGGGCGGCGGGGAGGAAGCCGAGATGCGGCGAGCCAAGCCGGCTAGAAGCATTGCGGCGGCAGTTATGGGCGACGGACGGCGACGGCGGCCCTCTTGGCGTATTTTATTTGAGCCCCCTCCACAGATGACCCTCCACGTAGATACATTTATTTTAGTCTTGTAATATATTTTAATTTGTATATATATTAATTTTAATTTAGTTTATGTTTTAGTTGTTAATTAGTTTTATTGCGGTGTGGTGTGTGTGATTTGTGTATATATAATTGTTATATCGGTGCAAAAAAACAAATTTAAAAATTTAAAAATTTTATTTTTTATTTTAATTAGTAATTCTTGTCGGAACTTCCGACGTAATTTAAATATTATTCTACCGGTTTATTCTGTCGGATATTCGACGGTAATTCTGTCGAGCTCCCCAGCGTTACATTAGAAATTCTTGTTGGATTGTCCAACGGTAATTGCTTGTCGGATATTCCACGATAATTTCACCACTATTCTATTAGTAGATTCTAATGGAATATCCCGACGGAATATTTATCGGATATGTGATTTAAACGATAATTGCGTCGGAATATTCGACGGAATTCTTGTCGGATTAGGTTCCGGCAGTAATTGCGCCGGAGATTCAACGATACTTGTCCGGTTTCTGCTCAATTCTTGTGGAGAAAATTACCGTCGAAGGTTCTTGTCGGAAGCTGTGAACACTGACGGTAAATTCATCATTCTTGTCGAATTTTTTAATTCACATGGAAATCTCCGACGGTAAAGAGCGTGTTTTCCAGTAGTGAGAATCGTATTTGACGCATGTTTAACTCTGGAGAGTTACCCTTTGTTCCTTTATCCGTTCGAGACTATTCTCGACCTTGATTAACATTCGTATACGTTGTTATTTTCCCCGTCTCATTGACCTAATCTTGGTTTAGACTCCTTCACCATTGATGATCATATTGATCTTGTCATTAAACCGTACAGAGTCATTTCAAGTGTTTCATATGCCCGATTTGTACTCAAATCTTTATGTGGTTAATTGTGTGAATATTACATTAAATTTCTAGCATTGTTTCGGACTTTTCGGAACCTTTCTCAGTGTTTCGACCTTCCCATAGACTTAGAATCACTTTGGGATCATTTAGAATCATTTCGGGAGTGTTTGAGCATTTTCGAGAGTTCGGAGAGGTTGGACACAAAGAGATCACCACGGAGAGATCAAAGTGATTGCCTTGCATCCAAAGGGCGGAGCGATCGCCCGCCTGCCCTCTGTTCGTCGGTTTTGTTCTTTCTCGATATTTTGTGTTTTTAAGTGGTTTAAAATGCCCAAACAAGCCGGGATTGAACCAAACACTTACCCATGGTATTAATAAGATAACCCAACCCATTTCCCCATATTTTTCTTCCTCCAAACCAGACTTTTGAGAGAGAGTTTAGAGAGAGGAATGAGAGAGAAGAGAAAAAATTCGCGATATCTTGAGCTCCGTTGGTTGGATCGAAGATCCGTCTTTTCCGTAGCGTAGAGGGCGAGGGGAGCGATTCTAACTAAAGGGATCATCCGATCTATTGAGGAATCACCACCACACCTCTCCTTCCATATTTTTAGAGAGAGAAGGTTGATTTTGGGGTGTAAAAGCTTGATTCAAACTTGGATTGAGCTTGGGATCGACGATTGGACTCCGTGGCGACGTAGAGTTCATGGAGGAGTATATTTCCACCCGAAGCCCCTTGGATTTCGTGGAGGATTTGTGTTTTGTAGTAAGTTACTAATCTTTTTCTTAGATTTCAAGCATCGTAGTGTAACATCGGGATGTTTATGTGTTATACATGTTGTATATGAACTCCTTACATGTTATACTTGCTCAAGATGATTTACTAGCATGTTAAATGATGGGTATTGATGAATTGTTGTTAATTTTGTGGTCTCCAAATATTAGAGACTTGTAGAGTACATTGTTGTACACGTTGTTATTGTTATTGTGATGGTTGTTTTCTTGAGTAATAGAGACTCCTCGAGATTGTGTTGTGAATATTGTTTTTGTTTCCCGAGTTATAAACTCGTGGGTTTGTTTTATAGTTGGGTTCTAGGCGTAAAGTCGCCGATGACTTGTTTTAGTTCTATCGAGCATGTGTAGCTCATTGAGATTATAATCGTTAATATTCTCGCAATGACTCGTGAGATTTACATGGGTAGTATATACCCCAAACATTGGATATTGTGATTGACACGGTTAAGTAGGGACGATATTACGGTTCGTTCGAGGTTTAATTTATAGATGACCAACTCTAGCAGTGTTGTATAGGACGTAAAGATTATACGTCATATAATGCGGTAATGAGTAGTATAAATCGATGTAGGTTGTATTTTAGTCTCCTATGGTGTGGGATGACGAATTGTTGAGATCGCGATCCAATAGAACTCGACTTGGGTTGACTTAGTCAAACATTACTTGATTGTAAAGTACGTTGAATCGTTGACTTAAACCTTATGCCTTAGCAAGAGTTAATTATCTATAATAGTATGTCAATAAGTTTTATCGAATAGTCATGCCCCTTAGTGCACGACATTTCGCATGAGACGAATAGTCTCAATCGTCGAATGATGAGTTGGGTATATTCCAGGTAGTTAATGACATAACTTGGTTATCGTTCCAATACGGACGATGTGACTTGTTGGGAGTCGTGATATGCATAATACACGAAGAAAATGAGATGAAAGGTATACATGAGATAAAGTATATTATGATCATAGGATACCGTAGAGATCCTAAGTTGAGCGTGTTAATGACGCATTGATTTATGATTGTAAGTACGAGTAGACTTACGTATGTTGCGATTGTGAAGTCTAGCGTTTGCGAACTTGGTTGATGTGTGGTACTTATGATTGTTCTAGTAAGCAATAGGACAATCATCCTACTTTGATGATTGATTGTGTATTTAGTAATTACAAGCACATCATGTTGATTTGGTATGTGATTCAATAGAACACATTATGGTTTGATTTCAATAAGTTGTGATTCAATAGAACACATCATGATTTGATTTATTAAGTTGTGATTCAATAGAACACACTTTGATTAGTTTAGCATGAGTAAACATTTACTTGTGTATTGCACCGAGTCCAGTTGGTACATGTGCATTGGAGGTGTATTGACGCTTGGTTATTACGTGAGCAGGGGCTTCGTAATAGCCGAAGGCCAATACACTGGGTCTCTCCCTACCGTTGGCCACGGTATGAGTTTTCTCTAGCCCCACAGTTGAACGGAATAAACGGCGACTGTGAATTGTTGACATCTTTTATTGTATGCATTGAGATACGAACACCGGTCCCTTGTGATACCTATAAGTGGCTAGAGCCGTATTGTCTTGGGTCGTAGGGGATCGAGCGATACGTCGACGTAGATACAAAAAATGATCTACAACGGGTACTTGTAGATCGTGCTTAGCGGTCGTGTACATTTATTTGACGGATACTTGTAGATCGTGCTTGACGCGATCGGGTACATATATTTGTTTTAGGATACGAGCACCGGTCCCTTTATGATTTGTGTACGGTAGTAGCAGCACAATCATCTATTTCTATTCGTTGGTCGATATTGGAAAATGCGTCCAGCATTAGCGGTACAGTTGTTTATTATGGTTCTTTGAAGCAGAAGCACATAAATCTATTATTATTATTATCTTGTTGGATAACAGCAGAGTCATCTTTTATAGTTCTGTGAAGCAGCAGTGTAATCGTCTTCTACGGCTTCATAGAGCTATAAGGTCGGAAGTATTTTAAGGGATTTCGGAGGTGTACCTCGAATCCACCGTATCCACCTTTATGTGTTTACTTTACACATTATGTGCTTCCTATACGAACGAATGTTGGTCGTGGTTTCTAACCAGTGCATGATGGTTGGCGGCTACTAAGCCTCTCGTGAATATAGGGCTAGTTGCCTTATGTGCCATTACCTGTTTATTATCCTGCTATATTAATGTGCATAATGCCATGCCATATTGTTATATTAGTAACTTACTGGGTCTTCGACTCATCCCTTCCATTTACTTTTCATTAGTTTGTAAGTTGTATTCTAGCGCATTGAGGCATTAGATCAGAGTTTAGCAAGTCGTATTCCGTTTGTATTTATATTTGTGAGATCGTGGGTTAAACAGAGTTATGTAAACTTAGTATGTCGGGTAGAGATACTTGTATTTTATAGACTTGCATTTAGTGCCGACTTGTGGAGTCGTGCGGTTGTACTATTTTATATCTTCGTTTTCTTGGTTAACGTGGCCATGTGCTGTTGTTATTCTACTTTTGGTTTTTCCGAACATGTTGTCTCATGGTGTTTTTATGTTGTTGTTCTCCGGCGCTTGTTTAGCCGTAGTGGTTTTATTTTGTTGGGACTTTATTATTACTCGAGCTCGAAGCTCAAGTTCATTTAGTTATTCTGTTGCTTGCTTTTGGTTTTGAGCTTTTGTGGCTCACTTTATTCGGTTCGTTCAATGTTCTTCTTCGGTTTGGCGCTCAGAGTTGGGGTTCAACATCGAATCTCGAACTCGGGTCGTCACACTAACTATATATGCATATATGTATATATATATATATATATATATGTACATTTATATATACATGTACTATACATATACATATATATATATACATTTATATATATGTATATATATTACATTTATATATATGTATATATATGTATATATACATGTATATATATATATGTATGTATGTACATTTATATATACATGTATGTGTATATATAAATGTACATATATGTATATATATACATATATATACATTTATATATATGTATATATATGTATATATATTTATATGTATGTATATGTATATATACATATATACATATATATACATTTATATATATGTATACATACATATAAATATATATATATATATATATATATATATACATATATATATGTATACATACATATAATATATATATATATATATACATATATATATGTATATATATATATACATATATATATATATATATTCAATAATACAAAAAAAAAAAAAAATACTCCCTCTGTCCTAAATTATTTTCTTGTTTGACTCTGTACATAGATTAAGAAAAAATAATTGACTTGATTATTAATATTGTAGTGTGTAGTTTCCTTTAATGCTCATATAAATGTGGCTCATAATTAAAGTAGGAAGAAAAAGTAAGGGTAAAATCATAAAATTGATGTCGTAAAAAGGAAAGTTTCAAACAAAACAATTATTTAGGAACAGATTAAAAAAAAATGTAAGACAATAATTTAGAGACGGAGAGAAGAAGTAATTTTTAAAAAAAAAAATTACAATTGAACAGTGGAGTGCTAGTAACGTTTCCTTATAATTGGTTTAGTTTTTAGGAGATCATGGCTGTTCCCAGGGTTTGTATGTCAATGAAGGATGATGATCAAGTCTTTATATATTTCAACATATGTTTTCGTATGTGTGTATACTTTATCATATTGCGGTGACTTTTATTATTTTACTGCTTGTGCAGGGTCGAGAGAAAGATCAATTTACCCTTTTATTAAATAGTTGAAGAAGTTGACACCAAAACTCATTAAATCTCTGAGGGCATTTGCTAAGTATAATTTACCCTATGTTATTAAATGAACCTGAATTTCAATTTGAGTTGAGTTCCATTCCATAGATAGATAGATATTGTGTGCAATTAATGCCAACCTATTTCTTTAACAAAAAGCACTTGCACCAACTTAACATGAGGTGCTCCGAACGTGTCTCAGAGAGAAAGATGCATATAATAATAATGACAATGAAATCTGTTGAAGAAAAGACGTTATAACTCACATGGAAAAGAGCGTATATGTTGTAAAGAAAGGATAAAAACCGTTGACAACTTGAACCTCCCCACCCATAATCTCATTAACTATTAATCACAGGGTTAGTTTGAGTAGCGATTAAGACCCCGTTCGGTTCAGTGTTTTTAAAATATAATTTTTTTAAATGTATATTTTTTTTATAAATGCGTTTGAGATATAAATTTAAAACACATCTTTTTTTTCACAATAACATTTTATAATATGCGTTTTAGGAAAAAAAATTAGAATTTCAGTGTTTAGAAAATTCAGTTTTTTTCTATTGCAAAATTGAAACGCTAAGTTAAGAAATAAGTTGCGTTTTAGATCTGTATTTTCGTCAAAAAGCAAGACCAAACAAGCTCTAAGTTTAGTTTTCAAATTAGTCACTCGAAATGCATAGACGGATCGTGAGGGTGCATCATATCGTTGAACTCGTCCAAAAAAATGAATTAAGTTAAAATGCGTATTATAACTGACTTGAACAAACCACTTTTATTTGTCAGAAAAGAAACTCATTAACTATTAAGCCTTCTAGACTTGGAAAAAATTGAGCAATCACCTTCTCTCTATTTTTTTTTTCTTTTAATATTTATTTTTCCTCCTCTAAGACTTCTAATATATCATCCTTGATCATGAAAACTCCTCTCTCTCTCTCTCTCTCTCTACCGTTGACCTTAAATAATCACTAAACCCTCCCCCAAAATAAACCATTTTTCTTAATTTGTCCTATACCCATGGCTGACCAAACACCTTCCTCATTGTCATCTTCAAAATTCAATACAATTCTCCCCTCTCCATATTCTTGAGAGGATGAATAGTACCACAGCCAACTCCGGTGGCTTCTTAGGCTCACAAAACATCAGCGGATTCGGCTACGGTATTGGACTCTCCGTCGGGATCCTTCTCCTCATCACAACCATCATCTTAGCTTCATACTTTTGTACGAGGATTCAACAACCACCACCACCACATCAAGGGCACCCGGGGCTTAGGATTACTCGCAATCATGAGCCTGATCCTAACCAGTTTGTCATCGAAATGGGGCTCAACGAGGCTACCCTTTTGAGCTACCCAAAAGTTCTTTACTCGGAAGCCAAGCTGAAGAACAAAGATTCGACCTCGACGTGTTGCTCTATTTGTTTGGCAGATTATAAAGGTAGCGATACACTTAGGCTACTTCCCGATTGCAATCATCTCTTCCATCTCAAGTGTGTCGACCCGTGGTTAAGGTTGCATCCGACATGTCCCGTTTGCAGGACTTCTCCGATCCCAACACCACTCTCGACTCCCTTGGCCGAGGTGGTCCCCTAGCAACCAGACGGGTCAACTAACACAACTCAACTCAATTCAATTCGACAAATGTCTTATCTCGACTTGTTCAGAATCAGGATTTGTAATCATTTGCAATCGTGTCAACGAATCTTATGGCATCGAAGACAGGAGTAGTTAATGGCATCAAAAACTGGTTGTTTCTTTCATATTTTTCTCTATACTTTAGATTGTAGGATTTTTCAGAGTTATTAAAACTCTCCCACCTCTTCATACAGAAAATCTACTCTTGATCATAAAAATCTCCTCTACTCTTTGATTTTATCTTGTCAAGCAACCTAGCTTATATATAAATATCCAGGTCTAATATCTCAAAAATTTGTGCATTTCATGTAAAAAAATATATATATACAGATAAAAGAAACAGATAAAGCTTATACAATTCGAAGCACGATTATCATTTATCAGCAAAAATTTGGCTCTACGCAAATGATAGGAATCTATTCAATCTCGAGTTGCACAATAACCGTAGCATTATTTGATATCCTATTCCAGTTTGCTTACTGAAATACCAAAACAGATATAGAAAAACTTTTGCCAGCCAATAGTTGCGGATCTGGAAATTTTGTCAAAATAGCCTAATACCTTTCCACCAAGAGTTCACGTTTAAAAGTCTATTTATTAAGGGATATATTAGTGTTATTGAAGTTGATCATTGAAAGTTTTATAGCTATGTAACTAAGAAAACAGAATCTTTGGAATATAGTAAATGTTATCAAAGATGTGATAACATCTACTATAACATCCAGATAAATTGCGCGGAATTAATAAAAGAAAAGTTAACAAGATTGATGTATCCTTTGTCTACAAGTATAAATACTTGTAGACGTGCCAATATGGCAAAATCTTTTCACTAGAAAATATAGAACCGATTACAAAGAAAACAACTAGCGAAACTCTAACAAAAGATCCTAACAACGAAAGTAGACAAAAGAGACTACAAACTTATGCTTTGGTAATACAATCTGTCTAATAAACACGACTTCCATCGGCGAAACTTCAACACGTTTTAGTAATTTCGAATGAGATGTGTTGAAGGATGTGTGTATTCTGCTCACATTCAATACACGACAGCGGTGTATTAGCCCTTTTCTATCTCGATCTCTCTCCAAAGCATCTTGAATGAAGAAGACACCATCTTCTTAAATAGGCTCCAGGGCTACGAAAACACTTAGAAGGCAATGTTAATGATAGAATGACAATTTACTATATTTACATCAATCAAAAACCTTGATTGAATCAATTAAAAAGTCAAAGATTATTTACCAAAAATACATCAATCAAGCAAGTATAAACAGATTTTAAGAAAGGCAAAAACAATCTCAAATCTAACTAATTTAGAGAATCTCAAAAACTATTCTTGGAAAGCATATTCCAACAATCATAATTACAAAAATACATGAGCACAATCAAAATGATTACAACACAAGTTGAGGGTAAAGATGAAAAATTAAGAAAATTGTAAGTATAATTTTTTGAAAATTGACTTTTGAAACATTTCAAAATAGTATATGGACTCTTTGAGAACGGAGAGAGTAATAAAACCACAAAAATTGAAAATAAGGTTATGCATCTTAGTAAGTCCGAATCATTTTTTTCATTGTTATTATAGGTGATGAGGGTTTGTATCAAAATTAAGAGCATATCTAATGCTATCATCTAATTTTTCCTACTCGACATGCTTGAACAAGAAGTTTTGTTTTGTATGTGTCAAAAAATTTTAAAAGATAGAAAGTCATCTTTCTAAATGTGATCCAATGCAAAACTTCTCTTAGAACATTCTTTCATACGTGACAATTTTTTTATAATTAATTACAAAAAATAAAAATTAACGAATTGGTTGAAGTAAAAAATAAAAGAAAATTGACGGTAAATCATAACCGATTACTTCATACTATAACCGATTGATTAAAAATAAAAGAAAATTGATGGTAAACCATAATTGATTGACATTAAAAATTAAAAAAAGACGGTAAATGACGTGGATAGAAATTTAGGTGATCCTCTAGAAGTAGACGATCACGTAGATGATGTCTTTCCAACTAAATATCACATCATCTCCATCTCATCATTAGAGGTTTGCATTGGAGATTTTTTTTTTTTGGAAAAATCTATCTTTTCTATGTATCTAGTATTTTTTACTAGATAAACGATTGCATTGGAGAAGCTCTAATTATTGACTTGTAAAAGGCAGTGTGACCCTAATAAGTTTATATATTATTGAAAAGGCTTGAATTTATCCGATATAAGTTTAAAGTCTCAACAACATGTTGCTCCATTAAGAAAATGATTTGCCACTATCCAACAGTTGTATTTATAGCCGAGCAATGAGGCAGAGATGCTATTTGTTTGTGCTTTGTCTCTCTAACAGCTTAAGTTTTTAGATAAGTTGGTTACTATCATGATATCAGAGCTCCAGGTTTGGCAAGGATAAAGGTTTAAAACTTTTCGCTTGCATTTATCCTAAAAAATATACAAAGGGTACGTAGGTATTGATCCTATATAAAGTGTCCTCCTCACGTATGCACGTGAGGCATGTTATTGGCCCTATACGACTTTGGAACTTCAATGAAGAGTTTCTGGGGTCAATAAATACAAAGTGACAAACCACGTTAATGTAAGAAACAATAAGAAAACAATTGTTGATACTTGATAGTCGATATAACTCTCCACATTACTCCTTTAATATAAGGTAAATCATATTTAATATAAGGAGCAATATATGAAAAATAGCAATTGTTGATAGCTATCAACCATTGCTTGTGGCTTGACAATTACACCTTGTTTTTTTTTTTTTTTTTTTTTTTTCTAAAAGTTAATAATTTAAATTATAGAGGCCAAACAACGTCATGATATTGTTGGAGAAATTCTAGAAATTGTGAATCTGAAAATATAAAATATTGGGAAGCTTCAAGGCATGAGAACAAACGTTTTTCTTAAGACTATATTCGCCCCCACCACTATATGATTTCTAGTGTGGAAATGGGTTATAGGTGAATCGTCTTCCAAGATACAATGAAGCCAACCAATTTGGATTTACGCCCAATATCATTTTGAACAAATGAATTGAGCCCTAAAATGCTAATGAGCATTTGCAAGATTGCCGAAAATGAGTTTTCTGTTTTCTGCAGATAAATTGAATGATTTGTAGAGAACAGAACGTGAAAGAAGGGAAAGAAAAGGATTAAAATTGTTGAAGTGTATTTGGTATTTGGAATTTGGATCACAAAGTCTTAGACTATTTATAGGCTCATGATGTTTTTCATGAAAATAGGTGACTTTTTCAAATAGAATTCTCCAAAATCATGACTTTATCTAATGAACATTCTCCAAAAATCATGACTTTTTCAAATTATTTAAAATATTTTCCAATAGTTGTGACATTTTGAGATATGTTATGAAAAATATACTCCCTCCGTCCCTAAATTATTGTCTTCCTTTCTTTTGTCAATTAAAATAATTGTCTTGTTTGAAACTTTCCTTTTAGAATATCACTTTTACTATTTTACCCTTACTTTTCTTTCTACTTTAATTATGGGCCACATACACATGGGCATTAAAGGAAACAACACACTTTTTCAATACTATTCCAATATTAATAATCGAGTCGATTGAATTTTCTTAATCAGTGTCTTAGGATCAACCCAAATAATAATTTAGTGACGGAGGAGTAACTTTTTCCAAATGGTCGTGACTTCTCCAAAAGAGACCTTTTAATATTCTTCTCTCAACCCCTTCATTAATTAAAATTGTTCCTACGACCCCCACTGTTTTAATTAATGGATAGGCTCTTCTTTGACAATCAAGGAAGTCCAATGCATAAATGAAGGTGTCTCTCGACTTGAACCTTTACTTAGTGACAACATATTAATTAAACTAAACCAGAATTGCATAGTAGACGTACCTTTGAACTAGTAATCCATATTGGCTAATTTCTCACACATGTAACTTCTTTCACTTAGTCATTCTAAATAAGTCGGCACCGTTTTAAGGCCATGTGTTTGTATTCGAGTCTCATGCGCGCTTTAGAGTTAAGCCCAAAACTCAAAGGAAGCGGCACACTTCCACACTCATATTAAGAGCCTGTTTGGTGTAGCATTTTGAAAACGCTAGGTTTTAAAAATGTTGTGTTTTGAAAATACAGATTATTTAAAATGCAGTCTTTTTCTTTATAAATGCATTTGGGATATTATGTCAAAACGCAATTTTTTCTCCAACTGCGTTTTAAAATCTGTGTTTTTGGAAAAAGCTAGAAATTTCAGCGTTTTAAAACGCAGCTGCGTTTTGAAAACACAGTTTTTTCTACCGCAACATTGAAACGCTAAGTTAAAGAATAAGCTGCGTTTTAACCCTGCATTTTGGCCAAAACGCACGAACAAACGGGCTCTAAGAAAATTCTATCAACCTCCACCCTGTGCATATTACAAGTACCAAACACTTTCCCTTGGAGTGAAATTATGAAGTAGTGCTTGCAGATCACATACAAATTAGGTACTTTACTCATAAAACTCAAATTTGATATTTCAAGTATATATTGAGTCGAGGTTCACTTATTGGTGACAAAAGTATGAAGGCCTTTAGTGAATAGATCACCCAAATTTTGACTCGATCTCACATAATTGATAGTGATCATACCATCATTAAATTAATTAATTGTCTCTCATAGTTATGTCTCAATCCAATATGTCTAAACTTTCCATTGTGGACTATAAGCTTTGGCTAAAGTAGATTTACTATCACACTGTAGAGACAGAGGGGGCATTGGCTTAGGCCATATCAAAATTTCTAGCGATAGATTCCTCAACCATTCTGCCTCTTTACTTCCAAAACCAAAGCCACAAATTCTGCATTCATAGTTGAATTAACGATACATGTTTGCTTCTTAGAGCCCCATGATATTGCACCCCCACCAAGGGTGAATATCCACCGCACGTAGAAGTGTGATCATCGCTATTAGTGATCCAACTCGCGTCAGTAAATCCCTCAAGGACTACTGGATAACCGTTATAACATATGCCGGCCATAGTGCATAGTCCTTTTTAGGTACCTCAAGATCCTAAAAATAGCTTTCCAATGTAGACTACCAGGATTACTAGTATATCTACTTAGCTTTCCAACACTAAAATGCAATGTCGGGTCTTATACAAGTCATGTAAAACATTAAACAACCAAATGCACTAGCATATTCCCTTAAGGAGATAGATCTACCCTCATTAGGTAATAATTTAAGACTGTTATTGAATGGTGTTCTTGTCGAAGCACAATCATAATGATAGAATTTTATAAGTACCTTCTCATTAGAATGTGATTGAGACAACATTATTCCATCATTATTCTAATTCCTAGAATTATATCAGTTGTTTCCATATCTTTCATATCAAAACTCTTAGATAGAATATTTTTTTAACAACAATCACTTGTTCCATATTTGTACCAAATATGAGCATGTCATCCACACCCAATATATTATAATACCAACTCCATTTGAAAACTTGTAATAAACACACTTGTCAGATTCATGTATCTTCCACGTACAAACATGTAGTAATAATAACTCCATCTGAGAACTTTGTTATAAACACACTTGTCAGATTCATGTTTTTGAACCCATTTGATAAGTAGGTTTTATCAAACTTTTCATGCCACTGTTTAAGTGTTTGCTTAAGCCCATAAAGAGATTTAAGTAACTTACAAACCATTCGCTCTTCTTTCATGACAAAGCCCTCAAGTTCTTCTATATACATCTCTTTGCCCTGCAATTCACCAATTAGAAATGCAATTTTAACATTCATTTGGTAAATTTCAAATTTTGATAAGGACTCTATTCCTAACCATCCAAGCAACAGGTCCATATACATCAAAGTAATCTAGACCTACTTTTTGAGTGTACCCTTTTAGCAACTAATCTAGTCGTGAACTTGTCAATGGTTTCATCAGTTTTCCTTTTCTTTTCGAAAATATTACATTTACATCGATCATATGGTTTTTGAACCACGAGGTAAATCAACTAATTTCCAAGTTTTATTACCCATGATGGAATCTATTTCATCATTTATAGCTTCCTTTCGAATGGCAACATCCTAAGACTTCATAGTTCCTTTCGAATGGCAACATCCTAAGACTTCATAGCCTCATCATGTCTTAGGATCATTTTCTATATGTTCAACATTACTAAGGTCTGATTACTTTGACTTTCTGATTACTTTGACTTTTACTTTGTACCTTTAATAAGATACATAAAGAAATCAGGTCCATAATCCATTTTAGTCCTTGCCCTCTTGCTTCTCCCTGGTTCTTCTTCCTTACTTGGACCTATTTGTTTGTGTCAATATCAAAACTATGTTTATTAGACACTCTAAGAATAGAAGTAAGCTTACGTTCATCAAAAATGGCATCTCTAGACTCAATGATGGTGTTAATCTCAAATGAGTTGGTAGGCTCAATTACCAAGAATCTATAAGCCTTACGATGACTAGCATATCCTAAGACAACACCTCTTAATTTCACCTAACTTCTTTCTCATAGCTTCTGGAAACAATGGTTCTACAACCCTATATTCTTAAGTAGTTAAAGTTAGGCGTCCTTGCTTCCAAAACTCACAAGGGGTGGTCGAACTCTTTTTATTGGGAACCCTAATAAGTATGTGACATGTTGTTAATAAGGCTTCTCCCCAAAATCCATTACTAAGACCAGAATTGGACAACATGACATTTATCATTTCCTCTAAAGTTCAATTCTTTCTCTTTACAATACCATTCAGTTGTGGTGACTTCATGAATTATGCAAACATTTTCAAAATATTGAGGATCAAAGTACTCACCACCTCCATTGAATTGAAGACATTTTATTGTGGTTTCACAAAGATTTTTAGTTTCAGTTTTATAAATTTTAAACTTTTCCATAATCTTTACTATTTGGACGATAAACATAACAAAATATGGAGAAATCATTAATAAATGTCACATAATATTTATTTCCTCCTCTTGTAGGTGTTCTAAGAAAATCCCATAAGTCACTATACACAAGACTAAAGAATAACATATTTTTTTTTCAACTTCAGGAAATGGTTTTCTAGTTATCTGATTAAGCATGCAAGTTCAACATTTGTCTAAGTCTTTATTGATTTTAATCAAGATTAGCTATATCATGCAATTCACAATTATTAACATGTCCTAATCTTCTGTGCCATAAAGAAGAAGAATCAATTAAGTAAGAAGAAACTCAGTTATTCTAATTGATATTGTCAAGTACATTCATACAAGTATTCATTTTCCTACAAAACATCACTCTTAGTTAGGCCAAACTTGTCTGACTCAAACACAAGTTTAAAACTAAGCTTATTAAGAACACTACCTGACACAAGGTATTTCTAGCTTTAGGACATGATACGCATCAGTAAGGGTTAAGATCTTACCAGACGTGAACTCGAGATGGATCTTCCCTTTTCCTTTAACTGCGTCGGTCCCATGTAGAGAACAATTTCATCTTATTTTGGTTTGTATTCTGCAAACATAGCCTTGTCTTTGCAGGCATGCTTTGTTGCACTCGAATCAATACACCAATTAGCATGGTCATCTTCAAGGACATTAGCTTCTGAAATCATCGCCACAAACTTGTCCTTGGGTTCCTTATCATGAGGCTAATTTTCTAGTCTACCACACTCTTTCTTGAAATGACTCACTTTGCTACAATGATAGAATTTTCCTTTCTTCTTCTTGTTTTTAGGTTGATCAAAAGAGTTGGAATTTGCATTTTTGTCTCTGTTCCTCTTTCCCTTATCCACATAAGAGTTCTTCTTCGAGGGGCCACCTGTTAGAGTCGGAGGTGTATTTGAAATGACTCAACAAAAATGAGACAAAACTAAGGTCGAGTCAAGAGTTAGACTCTTTGTCCTTAACACGAAATTTCTCCGTACTCGGTGCTCATGGTCTACGACAATCGCCTCCAAGAAACAATGGTACAACAACTTTCTAACTACATAATCGCAGCACAACAACTTTAAGTTTTTTAGCGAACAACTTTGATGTGATCCTAAGGTCCATAAATGGTGTATACAAGTTGAGGGACTCAAGTGTCATGTTTGCAAGCCTATGGGTGAGTTTGGTCGCATAAAAGGGCTAAAAAAACACTCCGAAACGCAAGTTTTAGCACATATGAATCCCAAAACCCGGGATTTGTAGAGGTTTTGTATATTTTTGGTAGATTTTCTTTTCCTTATTGATTTATTATTTGTCCTAGTTGTTTTAGGAGTTTTGTTTTGGTAAGTTGGAATTTTTAGGTTTTCTTTCCTGAGAGGTTTTAATTAGTTTCCTTGTGTAACTAGTTTCCTTATGTAATTAGTTTCCTTATGTAATTTTAATTAGTTTTCTTATGTAAATTTAATTAGTTTTCTTGAGTTTTTCTTGTAGCCTATATAAAGGTGCCTTTTTTCGTGTAATTAAAAGACGTTTTTCATATATTAGAGTTAATAAAATTCTGCTAAATTTTTGAGCTATAAACTCTTGTGCAATTTATAGTTTGTTTAGAACATATCAAACTTGTGAACTAGGTTTATGGGTTCTTATATTCTTGGTTCCTAACTCTTCAATAGTTAAGGGTCTTGAATTCTTATACCAAGGTTCCTATTCCCATTCGTGGATTAAGGATATTGAGGTTTCGCTCAAACTTGATTGTAACCAAGTCCTTGGATTGTTCTTTCTACGAGCTTCTATTGTTTTTCATGTGGTTCCAAGTTCTCTAACTTGTGGGCCTCATTGGATTATATCATTTGGTTTCAAAGCAAAGGCTCAATCCATACTCTATCTTTCTTTTGTTTATCGTTCGTTATATTCAATTGTTCTTCGTTCTTATTTGATTTTTCCCAATTTTTTAGTTCTATAAACTTGGGTCATAAACCCTAGTTTACTTACAAATTTTGTTTCTACTTAATTATTTGTTTTAAACCCTAATTCTGCTAGGGTTGTCAAAATAAACAAACAAATAAATAAAGAGTGTGAATTTTATTTTATTTTATTTTTGTCAATTTCTTGAGTGTTGCATTGTGAGTTGACTAAACACGAGTGTAAACACGTGAGGGAGTGATTCATTAAACATCATGTCAGAGGAAGTCTTTCGATCGTGAGGTTATGTTCAACGCAAGATATGCAGTTTGATTATTAATGGAAATAGTCGTTTTAATATTGCTAGTCCTTATATGGTTGAGAAGTTGGGGCTACCAACAACGATGATCGAAGTGATAAACAAGTGTTAGTAACATGATTTTGCCCCAAAAGGTACGAAGATAAAGTTTTGTGTGATGTAGTGCTGATGCATGATGGGCATTTGTTGTTAGTCTGACCGTGGCAATTTGATCGCCGAGTTATACACGATGGCTTCACCAACAAGTATTCTTTTGTACTCAATCAGAAAAAAATTATTCATGTACCTTTGACACCAATACAAGTTTATGAAGACAAGCTCTATTTCCAAGAAGAAAATATTAAAATAAAAAAGATAAAGAGAGAAAAGATAGAGAGTGAGAAGATAGAGAAAGAGAAAATATTGAGAGAGAAAATATTGAGAGAGCAAAGATAGAAAGAGAGAAGGGTGAGAGGGAGAAGAATGAGAGAGAAAAAGAAAATAAAAATTTAAACATTGAGGAAAAGATAGAGGGACAAATTGAAGGAAGAGGTGAGAATGAGGATGAATTTTATATTGTTATTCCCAAGGTAGTCCCCATTATCAACTACGAAGATTCGTTTGATTTCAACACTCCAACTAAATCTTGTTCTTGGATCATCCAATGCATGATAGATGATCAATTATTTTCAACTCAATTGGCAGATTCGATGGGTCTCATTTCAAAAGTTGATCACGGAGTTGCAAGCATAGATTTAAGGACGAATCATTTTCAAGAGGAGGGGAATGAAATTGATCCTAAGGTCCATAAAGGGTGTATACAAGTCGAGGGACTCAAGTGTCATGTTTGTAAGCCTATGTGATGAGAACCATGGATCAAGCCAAGAATCAAAGGCCAAGTTAAGTGAACCAATTATGATTGTTTGGGTTCAAAATCATTCAAGGCCATTCGAAACCGAAGAGGAGGAGTTTACGCATGTTCTTGAAGCTTTCATAACACCCAAAGACGAATCTAGGACATCAAGGGAGGTTCGTTTGCACTTTGGAGGCTTTAACGGCATCAAAATGCATAAAACCTTCAGCAGGTCACGCGCCCTAGCGCGCAACTCCCACAGGTCACGCGCCCAAGCTGCGCCCTAGCGCGCAACTCCTAGAATTTTTCAAAAAAATCGAGTTTTTGCAAACTTCAGGATGTACCACGCCTTAGCGCACCATTCTGCGCGCCCTAGCGCGCAAGGTTGCGCCTTAGCGCACCGACGACGGGATTTTGTTAATTTTTTAGGGTTTTGTCCTATTTCTTAGGGGATTTGTTTCTAAAAGTTTTTAGGGTTTTAGTAGTTTTATTTCAACCTATATAAAGGTCATCTTATGTAAAACTTTCATAACTTTTGATATATGATTTGATTGAATTGAGTTTTCACAATATTGTGAGTTTTTGAGAGATTTCTTGGATTAGAATTCTCAAACCCTTGAACTTATCAAGTTTGTTGAGCTGCAGGCTTGTGGGTTTCATAATCTTGGTTCCTAATCAATTGCAATTAGTGGGTCAAGGTTGCACCCTAAGATTTTAGGGATTAAATTCGCCCTATGGTTGAGGAAAGTCCCTATCGTTTCTTCAAATTCGTTGTTTTCCTATTTCAAAACTTGTTCGTGGTTGGTTTTCCTTTGTCAATGATCTTGGAATCACATCACTATGGGTGAGTTTGGTCGCAATAAAAAGACCAAAAAAAACTCTGAAACGCAAGTAATTTTAGCACATATGAATCCCAAAACTGGGATTTGTAGAGGTTTTGTATATTTTTGGTAGATTTTCTTGTCCGTATTGATTTATTAATTGTCCTAGTTGTTTTAGGAGTTTTGTATTGCTAAGTTATAACTTTTAGTGTTTTCTTTCGGTTTTAATTAGTTTCCTTGTGTAATTAGTTTTCTTATGTAATTAGTTTCCTTATGAAATTTTAGTTAGTTTCCTTGTTGGAAAAGGTTTAGGATAGGCGCCTTCTTTCATGTAATTGAAATACGTTTTTGATAAATTAGAGTTAATAAAATTCTGTTGAATTTGTGAGCTATAATCTCTTGTGTGATTTATAGTTTGTTTAGAACATATCAAACTAGTGAGCAAGGTTTGTAGGTTCTTATATTCTTCGTTCTTAACTTTGCAATAGTTAAGGGTCTTGAATTCTTATACCAAGGTTCTTATTCCCATTCGTAGATTAAGGGTTGAGGTTTCATTCAAACTTGATTGTAACCAAATCCTTGGATTGTTCTTTTCGCGAGTTTCTATTGTTTTTCACACGTGATTCCAAGTTATCTAACTTGTGAGTCATGTTGGATCACATCAAACTTAATATTCGAGACTTTCTTGGTCTTAAGAGGAGAGAACTACAATGCAAGAATATAGAGTGCATATTATAATGGAGTGATCTCTATATAGTTTTCGAAGAGTTTGTGGTGTCTTTCGCAAATAAGCACAAGTTGGTTTCGGGCGCCTTTGTACAATTGTGTAGGTGCGATCTAGTGGATCAGTCTGTCCTAGTCGCTCTGACTATAACTATTCGCGTGCGAGCACCCAATGCGACCTATGCGTTCGCACCTGCTTGAAGTTGCTTGTGTTAGCTAAGCTAACACATGGAACACTACTAGGTTGCACAATAGAAGAGTGTACATGATTACTCCTTCCTAAAGTGAACCTCTTAATAAAGTGTTTTATCTCACCTTATTTATCATTGTGGAATATGGGTTTCCCATATTCCCATTACTCTTTAACTATAATGTCAAGTTGCTTACTTTAGGGATTAATTTTTCGTTCTCCAAAAATTGGTTTTGAGAAAGTAAATACACTAACTTTATCTACTCGAATCGTGGATTCTCAATTTTTGCAACTTGTTTCCATATTCATCAAATATAACCTAAATTAAAAATTGGTCAAAGAGTGGTTGTAACCAATTTTTAACACCACCTTCCTCCATCTTTAACTCTTTGGAATTGTCTATCCCATCGAGGGATATGTCTTCAACTTCAATTTTGATATGACTTTCCAATTTTGCAAGAGTTAGTTCCTCCTTTTTTGTGTTTAAGACTCTTTCACTGGTATTTTTAGGAGGGTTGCAATTTGTCTGCAATTATAGAAAAAATAATAAACTCATTCATATTCATATTATGTTGTTTAAATTGATTGAGAGATTGTTAAATCTCATAAAATTGTTTCACAACTTTTCTATTGTCTACCATTGTATAATGAAATAACTTACTTGGAACTTTGGAAGGAACTTTTTTCTTGTTGCATCCTCCATGGGATATATGCTTTTCAATGTAGTTCATATAAGAGAATAATATCACCTCCATATCTTTGTATTTAATTGTAATTATAATTGGTATATTCTCCCTATTAGCTAGGTCTTCTAGTTGTTATTGTATGTAATTTTTCTAGGTTAACTTCTAACTCAAGTATTGTAACCCTATAAATATATACTCCTAACAATGAAAAGACTATGTCATTATTCATTAAAATTATTATTTCCTACATGGTATCAGAGCTTCGACTCTAAAACCCTACAACCACCAACACTTCCGCAACCCTAGCCATTATCTCCAACCCAATGGCCGTCGCCTCCTCATCCTTGGCATCCATGACGTCCAACACAATCACCATTCAAGACCCCACCGATTCCACCAAAACCTATCAACTCATCAACATATCCAACCATTGCATTACCAAAACTCACCCCTACTAGTTGCCTCGCCTGGAAACTCCAGGTTGAATCCACGCTTATTGGCTATGATCTCTACAAGTTTGTAGACGGCACCTTCACCTGCCCGCCAACCACCATCTCTGTTAATGTTGTCCAAGTACTACCTACCATGGATCTTCCAAGACAAACTTATGTTTGGCGCCCTTGTCGACTTCCTCTCCACACCCCTGGTTCCACTTATCCAACAAGCGACTACCGTTCGGGATGCTTGGATCATCCTGGCCAACACATATGCTCGTCCTACTCACGGGCATATCAAACAAATCAAGGATCAGCTCAAGTGGGCTACAAAAGGTTCTCAGTCGATCACCGAGTACATGTAGTTCATCAAGAGCAAATTCGATGAGCTCGCAGCCCTCAGCAATGAAACAGTGTTAGGAGGCCTGGATGATGACTATTTTCATATTGCTGACATGGTTGAAGGCTGGGACACTCCTATCCCTTTTTATGAACTTCATGAGAAACTCATCAATTGAGAACTCATTGTGAAGCAATCTCAATCCGTCTTCCCTCCCCACCCAGTCACAGCTAATACCGTGACAATGAGGCAACATGGATCTTCTCAATCATAGTATCCTCGTCATTAGCAGCCCGCACAGTCTCCTCCCCAGCAACGACCTTACCTCGGCAAATGTCAAGGATATCGCCAACAAGGTCACACGGTTGCTTAATGTCCAAGCTTTCAGCTTATTTCAGCCTCCTCATCAACTACACCTTGCTTCTCGCCTGCGGGTAATAAGTGGCAACCGCAAGCAAATATAGTAACAACCTCGGGCAACACAACACTGAGCTGTTCTCTTCGATAGTGGTGCTTCCCACCATGTCACTACTGACCTCGACAATCTTTCTTTACACTCTCTGTACTCGGGTCCTGACGACATGGTTGTTGGCGATGGCACTGGACTACACATTGCTAATACTGGTTCTACCTCTCTCCACATACTTCTTACACCTTTTAATTGCACAATGTTCTGTTTGTACCTAGCCTGCAAAGAAACCTCATTTCTATCTCTCAACTTTGTACATCAAATAATGTATCTATTGAATTCTTACCTACCTCTTTTCGTGTGAAGGATCTACAGACATGGACCTCACTGCTGGAAGGACAATCTAAGGATTGTGTGTATGAATGGCCGAGCTCGATCCCACCGTGTCACCCCACTGCCTTTGTAAGTTCAAGAATGTCTGCTCTTAACTAGTATCATCGTCTTGGTTATCCCACTACCCAAATCCAAAGTCATATCGAGTCTACTTTTACTTTCTAGCACTCTCGAGTTAATTCATCTTTTTGTAATGCGTGTTTATACAATGAAAGTCACAAACTTCCTTTTGCTTTATCAACTATTGTGTCCACCTACCCCATTCAAATTATTTACACTGATGTATGGACCTCGCCTATTCATTCATTTGATGGCTTCAAATACTATGTTATCTTCGTTGACCATTACACGCACTACATCTGGCTCTACCCACTCAAAAAAAATTCGATGCTACATCCATATTTCCTCGCTTCCAAGCCCTGGTCGAAAACCACTTCAAACATAAAATAGTCATACTCTACTTGGACAATAGTGGTGAATATACCGACCTCGCCACCTACCTCGCCACTATTGGCATCTCACACCTTACCTCGCCCGCCCTCCCCCCCATACACCCGAGCACAATGGCTTCTCTGAAAGCTGTCATCGACACATTGTTAAAATAGGTCTATCTCTATTATCCAAGGCTTCTCTCCCACTCACCTACTGGTTGTATACCTTCCTTACAGCCACCTATCTTATAAATCGACTTCTCACTCCCTCTCTCTAGATGCTCTCTCCCTATCACAAACTCTTCGGGTCGTCCCCAACTACTTCAAACTCTGAGCTTTTGGATGTCTCAGCTACCCCTAGCTGCGACAATACACCACTTACAAACTTGATCCTCGCTTGACTCCCTGTGCCTTCCTCGGGTACTCCCTCCAGAGTGCCTATCTCTGTTATGACTCGACCAGTGCAAAGCTCTTCATCTCTTGCCATGTTCGGTTTGTCGAGTTTGAGTTTCCCATGTCTAAGGTCGAGCTAGGTCTTCCCCGTCCTCAACCCACACTACATAGTTACTATATCATGATATCCTCATGGCTTCATACACACCACCAGCAGATAGTCCTCACAGTGACCTGACTGTTATTTCTCTCGGCGCCTACCATCCCTACCTCCGACCTTGCCAAGTCATTGCAGGTCACCCCACTTGACAACGACCTTCCCCACCAACCAGTACCCACAGGCAGCAGCTCACACCTGCCCTATTATTACCCGCTCTCGAAATAACATCCACAAACCCATAAACAAACTCTGCCTTTCCACCCTTCTAAACACCGACATTGAACCCAATTGTGTAACTCAAGCCATCAAAGACAGCAGGTGGCGATAGGCCATGTCTGCAGAATATGATCCCCTTCTAAAAAATGGTACTTGAGACTTGGTACCTCCAACTAGGATTCCTAATATTGTTGGCTGCAAATGGATTGTTCGGATTAAACGATTTGTTAATGACACTATTGACAGGTACAAAGCTCCCTTGGTTGCCAAAGGGTTTCATCAACGACCTGTGGTTGACTACCATGAGACATTCAGCCCGGTGGTCAAGCGCACCACGGTTCGCCTCATCCTCTCTCTTGCGATCAGCTGAGGATGGGATCTCCGTCAGCTTGACGTAAACAATACCTTCATGCAAGGAACCATCACCGAGGAAGTCTTTATGGCTCAACCGCAGGGCTTCATTAAAACTAATCACCCACAACATGTGTGTCACTTGTGAAAGGCTATCTATGGTCTCAAGCAGGCTCCCCGGGCATGATATAATGAACTTCACCTGTTTCTCCTCGCTGATCGATTCTCGCTCAAAGACCTCGGCGATTTTTACTACTTCCTCAGTTTGGAAGTGTTCCTCGTTCTACTGGGATTCTCCTCTCCCAATGAGGGTACATAGCCGACCTCCTTGCTCGCACTAGTATGACTAATGCTCGACCAGTGGCACTATTGATCATGGCATCCTTCATCATCGACAGTCGCCTCTCGACCTTTATGCTTTGACTAATGCCGACTAGGCGGGTAATAAGGATGATTTTACCCCCACCAATGCATACATAGTGTATCTTGGCCGAAACCCGATCTTTTGGAGCTCGAAAAAGCAGCGTATAGTTACTCACTCCTTCACTGAAGTTGAGTACCGCGCAGTTGCAGCAATAGCTGTAGAGGTCCGTTGGGTCACCTCGCTCCTCGGTGAGCTCGGCCTAATGTAGACAGCCAAAATTCATACACCTACATTATACGAATTGTCCAATAAAAAACTGTTTATTTACAAATGGACTAACACATGTTTCTATGATTATTTTAGGAAACAACATACACAACGGACCAACAACGTCTAACAAATACAACAAACTTCGATTAGATCAACATCAAGGGTCAAACTCGAAGATACAATAGGACTAACGACATCCAACTCACAAACAACCTTCCGTTAGATCAACATTAAGGGTCTAGACTGAAGATACACAGCTTAGAAGGGCCAAAGTGCAAGACACAAAGCCTAAAAAAAGCCAAAAACAGGGTTTGGTGCGCTAAAGACATTTCTGGTGCGCTGATACACCCAAACAGGGTTTGGTGCGCGGACACCATGCGCTGCGTACCAAACCAACATTTTGCCTCACAAGTCAAGCGCTGGCTGCTGAAGACTTTTAAGGCACAAAGGAACCTTCCTCTTTACTTGGCCTCGAGAGTTTCATCTCCCAGGCTCCCCTATATAAGGAGATGATCAGCTCTCTCCTTAAAAAAGAAAAACAATAACATCATCATCAGTTCTCTCCCTAAGAACCAACACCCTCACACACAAACACACACAACTCTCTCTCTATCAAGCCTCTTTTTGAGGAAGAAAAGAGAGAAAGAAAAGAGAAAAGAGTATTGACTCTATCTCAACACACACTAAACGTAAGTCTTCCTTTCCTCGATTGGTAGCAGTGGAAGCACAACGGTCAAGCTACAAGCTAGCTTGATTCGGTATAATACAACAGCCTAGAACGTGGCCCGATTTCTGTAAAACGACAGAAGGTAACCCCTTCCGTTCGTTAGTTTAGATATGTAAATAGATGTAATAAATATATGTAATTATTTTAAATGCATTCCAAATACATTGTAAATACATATATTCTGTAAATAAACAAACTTGTGAGAATTAAATACGAGCATGTAAACGTGTAGAGACCGAAAGGGCGAATTTGTTGCGTAAAACCTTCCTAAATCGTAACTTGGCCCCCGAACCCATAATCTAAAGTTTTTCTCCCATTTACTTTATAAACGAGAGTGGTGAATCTGTTTTTAAAGATAAATGTGTTTTTCATGTTTATCAAATCATAAAATCAAATAGAGGAAAACCACAAGACAAGAGCGAAAAAGACTCGAAGGGACCGGTCTTCTCCGAAAGTAGGATCCGGGGCGCTCACAGTGGCGACTCTGCTGGGGAAACAATTGCATGCTCACATATTTAAATATCGCGAATTTGTTTAAATTGTATAACATGACTAAAATGTTATTTATGTAGTATATACTACTCTGTTCATACTCACCTCTAGAGGTATAAATGCGTTTATTCTTTATTTGTACACTTATTCGGGCCAATACCCATCATTCAGATGTACATTCATTTATGTCTTTTTCATTTTGGAAAATAGGACACAAATGTAATAAATAGAAATAGGATAGAATTTTCATTTTTTTTTCATTTCTTTTCTTTCTTTCCTCGAGGTTTTAAACCCTTGACCTGTGGATGAGTTTCCCTTCCTGCTATTTTCAACTGTTAACAAAACACAACCCACATCACATGAATCAGAAAAAAATAGACATATTTCCCTCTTATTCTGTATATATCTGTCTCACCTTTCATTTACATATAATTGTAAAAAGAGTCTCTTAGATACTGCGCACACAAGTGCACTCATTTATTCCGAACTGTTACCAAGCTTCAAACCCTGGTATAGCCACATTGAAGTGAAACTGGGTAAGTCATGTGCCCTACATTCCTTCAACCGATACTATCCCTTTCCGCTAGATTACTGATCGTCCCCCGGGAAGTAAGCCATTCTAACCCTGCATAGCCACACATAATTCATATAGATTTCTAGGACACTTCAAAAAGATCAGTTGGTTCTTATTGTCACAAACATACTCTGTCAATCCTGTGCATAAAGACAAAACAAAAATCAAAGCAAAAGAGAGTCGTCAACCGACAAAAGAGTCTGTTTGATCACAGCAAAAAGAAAAAAAAAGATGTTGAGAAATAAACACCAAAGGGAAAATAAAAAAAGTCATACTCTCCCAAAAGAGAATCATCGTGATCAAAAAGGTCGAAAGTCCTCATGCACAGGATTAATAAAGAAGTCCGTGACATATGCCTAAATAATTCGGATGATGGATCCAGAAGAGGGTATAGGCCCTTTGCCTAAGATCTGTCCAATCTTAGAAAGTCGAAATACAGATGGAATACGAAGGTCCTATATTCTGGCGAGAGAATCCACTGTTCCAGGAATGGTTCATAAGTCAAAACAAAGCATTGTCGCTTGTCCAACCATCACAGGGTGAGTCGTGTCAAAAGGAAAAGAGGAACAATAAATTGTGTTGTACCCAGAAACACTTCCAGAACCTAACTCCTACCTATATCCTAACCTTTCAAAAACCTGGCCTTGAATTGGAGAAGGACTAGCACTAGGAGGTTGACAAGAGTATCAAGCTGGGATTCAGAGTCAAGTATAGAAAGTTTGCATTGGAATCAGATGGCCGATCAGGAAGATAGCACTTCTGCAGGACATGACACAGGGGCTCCAAGATATACTTCAACCCCAGCAATTCAACAGTGGATAGATCAGAACATGGAAGCCATGATCAATAGGTTTTCAGCCCTTATCCAAGGTCAAAGGGCTGATAACAGGACCGTACCCCTTTCTACAGGAACTGTTGACCCATCACCTTCAAGCGTGAATTCAAGTCTGCCCAATCCAAACACCTATCCAACATACCCACATACCTACTCTCCATATTCATATTCCCCATATCCAAACACTTACCCATCCTACCCTAATACATTTCCGCTTCAGCCAAATGTCAATCCAAGTATCCATCACCAGTCTCAGACTATCACAATCTCAATCCCAAACACTACTACACCTCCTACAACCTGCATCACATCTCCAGCTACCAACATTCATTTCCCTAATCCAAATGCATTCACATTCTACATGACTAATTCGATTCAGGATAGTCCACACCTAAACCCAAACAGTTACAACCCTCAGCCTTCAGCCAAACCAATATATCCATTTGCTGGCTATGCACCACCTTATCCAGTTCCTCCAGTAGGACAGTTACCGGGCACAGCTATGGTTGATACCAATGATGCTGAACTTGCAAACAAAGGGGAGATCAGAGAATTGAAAGACATGGTTCTGAAAGTTTTAAACAAAGATGAATTCACCGCCCGAGCAATGACACTGCAACCTGCTGCCATTTTACCACCAAATCGAGAAATTTGATGGGACAGGATGCCCTATTGCCCATCTTAGGTTTTACGCCCATGCTATGCAACAAAGAGGGGCAAGTTTCGAAGCAATGGCCTCCAATTTCCACTTAACTTTAATTGGGGCTACCAAGTAATGGTTGATGTCTGTGGACAGCACTATGATTGCTACATAGGATAAACTCGCAGATGAGTTTCAGAAAAGATACAAAGATAACAGTAATTAGGAAAAGCACATGAGAGATCTCGAATCGTGCACCCAAAGAGAGAAGGAGAGATTTTCTGAATATGCCGAAAGGTGGAGAAAGAAGATTGCCCAAACCCTGGATAGGCCTGACCCAGCTGAACAAGTCAGGATCTTTTTGAGAAACCTTCAGCCAATCTATCTGGATCGTATACGTTACCTTTCTTATGCTGATTTCTCTACAATCTTAGACGTCAAATTTCGCATCGACATGGAGATCCGTACCGGACAGATCAAGGTCAATCCCCCTCTAAGCTCGTTTTGATACTCCAAAGGAAAAGCAACGACGTCTGCACCTGTTGTAAATATGTTAGAAAATGTACCAACTATGGCTTTGCCAGTTGTACCATCTGCTCAGAATTATGGGAATATGCCTTTCAATTATTCACCTGATGGGTTTGTAAATGCATTGGGAAACAACAATAACAGAGGTGCAAGAAATAATTTTTGCAGAAATGATAGACAATTTGATGAACTGCATGCTCCTATGTCATTGATTTTTCGGGGGCTGAAAGCACAAGGAGTCCTCAAACCTTTTGAAGGTTACAAACCTCCCAATCCATTACCTGCCACATGGGACCATGCAAAATATTGTGAAGATCATCAGTCCAGTGGACATCTCACAGATAAATGCTTTGTGCTCCAACGAGCAATCCAGAACCTGATTGATGACAAGATCATTGAAAAACCACCCCCCATGCCTAATGTGGCAAACAATCCTCTGCCAGATAACCATGTCAATACCATCTAGTTTGAAACAGAAGATGTGAGCTCCCCTGCCGGATTTGAAATCAGCAGTGCTCCATTATCATACCTCTTAATCCCTTTGCCTTCAAAGGAAGAGAATTTTGAATGCAACATGCTCTCTTGGAGCGACATTTTGTCCAGTGCCCAGGATACTTCCCAAGCAGAAGTAAACAACATTGAAAAGGCCTCATGGATAGGAGGCGATGTCTCTCATCTCACTCGATCTGGTCGAGCATACCAAGCAGCTCAAGATATGGGTAGTCCGTAAGGGAAAGATAAAGAAGTTAATACTAGTACCAAGGATACTGGGGCTAAAGACATTGAAGACGCTCTCCTCACTCAGATGAAGAAGACCCAAGACCATGTCTCCATTTGGGGTCTTCTATGTTCCTCCAAGACCCACTGTGACAGCCTGGCCAAGTCATTAAGTCAAGTTATCATTCCAATCGGGACCTCGCCCGACGAGTTGATTCAAATGATTGAAAACATCCACTTTGGGAACGTTTTCATGTTCACTAACCTTGATTTACTAATGGTAGGTGTCGACCATATTGATGCATTGCATATTACTATCGGTATTCAAGAAAAGAGGGTATCGAAAGTTCTGGTAGACAACGGTTCATCTTTGAATGTCTGTCTAACAATAACTTTAACCAAGCTGGGAACGAAGATCTCAAATCTAGCTGCATCATCGCAATCAGTGCGTGCCTATGATAATACCAGTCGATGTGTGCTCGGGGTGGTAACGCTTATGCTAACCATTGGCCCGTTGGAAATGCCCGTCGAGTTCCAAGTATTGGATATCCCTTCTACTTTCAGTCTACTGTTAGGCCGTCTGTGGATTCATGGCGTGAAAGGAGTAGCTTCATCACTCCATCAATGTGTGAAGTTTATCCATGAGGATTACATAGTCATTATTTTGGCAGACAAACTCATGGAATCAAGAGAGAAAGGGGATATTCCTATTCTCGAGATTGAGCACAATGACACTGGAATCTTTTTGAGCGAATTCAAAGTAATCCCTCAGGCGAGGGTGAATGCAATTCAGCATGCAGGAGAAACCAACATCAGTGACAAGAAAGCTGTGGAACCTCGAGAGATAGTCCCTTATTGCATGATCCGCAATATAGGCTACATGCCAGGACTAGGGCTGGGCAAGAGTCAGCAAGGCAGAATCAACCTGATACAAGATGACATCAAAGAATGCATACCACCTTTTGGGCTCGGATACAAGCCAACACCTGTAGAAGTAGCGACAGTAATGAAAGAGAAGCACAAGAGAAACAGAGCAGTTCAGAGGAACCAGCCATACACGGCACCTCCTATGAACCCTTACAGGAAGACCCTGAATGATTACTTTGTCAAGCATGGAGAAACTATAGCTTATCTCATGTTCCCTAAACCATGGATGGACAACAGCAGAAAGATGCACCCCGAATGGGAAATCTTCAACGACATCAGCCTCATAGCAGAAGAAATGGAAAAAGTAATTATCGACCCTCGTGACACCTTTTACAAGGTAGTGATTGTCTAGAATACATGGACTATTGATCAGGAAAATTTTGCCCTGGCCCTATTTGGAGAAGACTTCATGGGAGACAGTTTTCTGGGATTGATCGACGAAGCAGTAGATAACACAGAGGACTCAGTAACAGAATTTGAGACAGTGGCATACAACCCGCTTCAAAACTGGTACACTACTATAAGACCGTTGCTGAAGGCCGAGGACATGGTGGAGCGCTTCGGATACACCTTATGTGACACCCTGACCCGGATCTCTATACGAAATCCCAAGGTCGGGTCGTCAATACAACACGACAACAAGAAAAGCACGTGACGCTACCGCCCGTGCTTAACGCAAAACACAACTAATCACCAGATAAACACAAGTATACGAACAATCTTTGGCGATAACAAGGCCGGAAAACAACTACCAACGACCACGAGTTATAACTCGGGAAAAGAGAACAACTACAACATAAACCTCGGCCACAACCTGCCGGAACAACACATAACTGCGAGCTAACGACATGCTCGGGAAGGAACTAACTCAACAACACAACTGTACAAGAGCACGACATACATATGTTGGCCACCAAAAGAATATGTTTACAACTCCACAAATAAAACCCAAGTAAAGTTTATATAACTTTACATATCCATCGTCCTTACCAAAATGAAAACAGATAACTAAGATAGGGATCCTCGAATTCCCACGTCGGCGACACGCGAGCCAACGAACCACTATCGGCCTTACCGAGAACTTCGGGTTGACTTGGATCTAAGGAAAAACAATTAAACATATAACGGAGTGAGTCATAATGACACAGTAAGTTACTATGCAACTAAATGGCATGGCATGATGCTCAAACATTTAACAAAACATGGTATCAACATTTATATACCATAACATAACATATACCCTCTTACTTGATATACCATCATTCAATTTACATAGCACTTTGATAACATATAAGTGCTTGTACATAAACCACGTTAGAGAAGAATATCATATCTCTTTCTTCAACCTTGTGTAGCTCCTGCATTACACAAATAAACAATAGTGCCTCGATACTCGTGTGCGTAGTATCGACGTCCCCGACACAATCCCGTCGAGTTCAACCTAGCAAGCCAAAGTCATGCGTATTGCTATAACAGTGGGCCTACTTCTCAGCGTGGCCAACGGAAGGGGTGTGTGCACTCCATACGGCGACTTATAGCGATTACGAATCCCATTCGTAAAGACTATAGGTCGTCCCACCATGACATTAACAACAACGACGCCAGCTGGACTTACACAACTCACACAAGTAGGTAACATACTCAACTTATGTAATTAACCATCAAGTTCAAAAGTAGTGAACTTGACAAACACCAAGTAGATTATAATTTTCTACAACATATAATCATTAAACATATTATTTAAAACCATCAACTACAAATTTAGAGCCACTTTACAAGTCTCTAACATACAGTATCAAATACTCGGAGGACCATATCCCATACCAAATGAACTCAAATTTTTGTAGTACTTTAACAATTGATTCGGAGAGTTATAATTTTCCCCAAAATCCACTTTTGGAGTTAATTCACAAGGTTCATAAATTTGGGTATAATTGCTACATGCAATTTACACCCTTTAAAGATTTCTAACATGTTCTTTAGTATAATCCATAGTTGAGCTCTTTAAACTAACATGCAACATCATCCAACTCAACAAGCCAACATTTAGACATGTTATATATCTCAACATATCATTTAAACATAGCAACATCTTGCACTCAATTCATGCATGTAAGATTTAAGAACAAACATGTAATACTTTCTAAGCATACAAGGGGGTTTAGCAACTTACATGTAAGATGACAATTAAACCAAGAGATTACAATTTTGAGCCCACTATGTTGGTCTCCAAGTCAGCCTCTACAACTTGATGGTCTTGGATTACAATTTGGATGGTTGGATTTGGAGATGTAGCACACACACACTAGATACACCTTTATCTCCCACACTTAGTCTCTAGGCAACCATGGATGACTTTGTGAGTAAATGAGAGTTTTTCTATCTCTCACAAGGATGGGGGGTATTTATATGGTCAACAGGTCAAAGGTAAGTTTAAATCTCAGCCCTAGGATCAACATTGGAGAGTCAAACCATTTAAATTTTCAGTCAAACAATAAGCTGAATTCCGTCGCTATGCGGCCGCCCCATGCGGTCGCATAGGTTCCATGCGGTCGCCTCGCGCGGCCGCTTATAATCCAGAAAGTCTGTGCGAGGAAAGGGCTAGGCTTCATGCGGTCGCATAGGGTTCTATGCGGGCGCTTCATGCGTCCGCATGAAATCCAGAAACTTGGCATTTTTGGCAAGCTCGCATCAAGCGGCTGCATAGGTCAGTTCAGGTCTAAATGCCTTCTAAACACTTCAAAATGATACCACAATGTACCCAAGTCACCCTAAGGTGATATCAACTTCAAATCATGCTTGAAACTCAACCAAAACTCCTTCTACACAACATGTAGCAATGCTAACAACAATTACTTCAAACTTATGAGAATTCACAAGCATTCATACCATGCTAAATGCATTAACATGTATACCATTCTAACATCCCTAAATGTAGGTGAACAAGGCAACATCATGTTGAGATGTTTATACAAGAAATCAAACAACACATTAAGCATAATAACACAAACAATGCAGGCATATAAAGCATGATAAATTTCAGGTTATTACACCTTACCCACTCCTTCCCTTTTTGTTAAGAACTGATCATCAATCGGTTCTATTCTCGATGCCAAAATCGAGGATCTCACCTGTGAGGACCTCGATGAGATGGTCGACTTTGTAACATTTCCTTTCATTAATGATAATACAAGTGTTTCTGTGTACTCCTTGGTTGCCAATGTGTTAAAAGATAAATTAACTGAAAACATGATAAATCATCCTGTTAATAATGAATCGATTAATAATGGGGATCCAAAAGATAAAGACTTCTTAATTGAATTGGTTAAGGTGATCAAACAACGAGGGGAGCGCTGATTGGAAGCTCTGCAAGAAGACTTGTCCACCATCAATCTGGGGCTGAATGATGAAGTCAGAAAGACCAAGATTGGAAGCTACATGCAAGACGAAGAAAGAGCAGCATTGATCAGCCTGTTGACAGAATTTCAAGATGTGTTTGCCTGGTCTTATGAAGATATGCCTGGGCTGGATCCAGCGATTGTTGAACATCGAATTCCGCTGTATCCCGACGCTAAGCCGGTAAAGATGAAGCTTCGCAGAATTAAACCTAAATGGTCCCTGCAAGTCAAGGAGGAAATCATTAAGCAGTTGAACGTCAAGTTCATCAAAGTAGTCGAATACCCGATATGGTTATCCAACATCGTGACAGTACCGAAGCCGAACGATAAGGTTCGGATCTGTGTAGATTTTTGAGATCTCAACAAAGCATCTCTGAAAGATGACTTTTCTCTACCCAACATTGACATTTTAGTAGACGCAGTAGCTTCATATAAGATACGATCTTTTGTGGATGCAATGCTCGGTTACAATCAGATCAAGATGGCAGAAGAAGATCAGGAGAAAACTTCCTTCATCACCCCTTAGGGAACCTACTGTTATACAGTCACACCTTTCGGATTAAAAAATGCTGGGGCTACATACCAAAGAGCTACTACCATGCTCTTTCATGACATGATTCACAAAGAAGTAGAGGTGTACGTGGATGATATGATTATTTATTCAGTAGACACAGACGGTGCTCATTTGAGAGATCTTCGAAAGTTCTTTGAGAGATTACGCAAGTACCGGATAAAACTTAACCCCACCAAGTGTACATTTGGGGTCACCCGAGGAAAAGTCTTGGGATTCATGGTAACCGACAATGGAATCGAGGTAGATCCTGCAAAAGTCAAACCATCAGAGATATGCCGCAGCCGACAACTCCGAGTGAAGTCAAAGGCTTTTTGGGCCGATTACAGTATATCAGTCATTTTATTTAGCAGCTGACATCCATGTGTAAACCTCTGTTCAAGCTTCTCAAGAAAGATACAGATAGAGAATGGGACGAAGAGTGCCAGAAAGCATTTGAGAAAGTCAAGGAGTACCTAGCTAGTCCGCCAGTTCTAGCTCTTTCTCACAAACTGAAGCGATTATTGTTATACCTAACTGTCACACACACCGCGGTTGGAGCCATGTTGGCACAAAAAAAGGAAGATTCCCACGCTGAGAACGCCATCTACATTGTCATTAGAAAGTTGTAGGGTAGCGAATTGAACTACTCCGCACTTAAGAAGAGTTGTATAGCTCTGGTATGGGCGACGCAGAGACTCAAGATTTATTTGCAAACATTGCCTGTAAAAGTGATTTCCAAGATGGACCCGATTAAATACATACTCGAAAAGCCATCACTTTCGAGTAGGCTCGCCAAATGGTCTTTCTTGTTGAATGAGTTTGATATAACTTATGCAAGGGGAAAGTCAATCAAAGGAAGTATAATAGCTGATCAGTTGGTAGACCTGCCGATAGAAGCAGAAGAGTTTGAAGAACCGAATTTTTCTGATGAAGGGGTTCTTGAGATTAAGGACAGCATGTGCAAATGGCAACTCTTCTTTGATGGAGCCGCCAATAAAAGAAGTTACGGTATAGGCATACTATTGATCGATCACAGGGACACACATATGCCCTTGGCCATACGACTAGAATTTGAATGTTCCAATAATACCACCGAGTATGAAGCTTGTATAGCTCGCTTGGAGGAAGCCTTGGAAATGGGTGCCGAAGAATTGGAAGTATACGGTGATTCAGCTTTGATCATAAATCAGGTTGAAAGAAGATGGAAGATGCAGGATGCTAAACTGCTATTGTATCATGCCCGCCTGATAGTATTGGCAGAGAAATTTAAGTCCATATCATTTCGTTATCTCCCCCGAGATAGAAATTTCTTCGCGGACGCTCTAGCAACTTTAGCATCGCTAATGGGATCCCCGCTGAGTTCAATGTCCAACCCTTCGTCATTGGGACGAAGTATACACCAGCATTTTGTTTTGCCATTGAAAAGGACCAAGAAAGAGCCGATGGGACTTGGTACCTAGATGTTTGGAATTTGCTAAAGAAAGGTGAGTATCCACCCAGCACTGAGAGAAAAGGCAGGATTGCCTTACGAAGATGTGCGTCCCAATTTGTGATCAGTGGTGACAATCTGTACAAAAGGCATTATCAAAGACTTAACCTCCTTTGCATCGACCAAGGGAAAGTCGAGCAAATCATGAATCAGCTGCACAGCGGCACTTGTGGTCTGCACATGAATGGGCACGTGCTCTAAAAAAAAAAAAAATCCGGCAAGGTTATTACTGGAGTACAATGGAAACTGACTGCATCAGATGGGTGCGTCGTTGTGATAAGTGTCAGAGGTTCGCCAACTTGCAACATCTGCCTCCTCACATGTTATACAATTCCGCAGCACCTTGGCCTTTCTCAACTTGGGGAATTGACGTCATAGGACAAATACACTCGAAAGGATCGAACGGCCATGAGTATGTTCTGGTTGCCGTTGACTACTTCACAAAGTAGGTTGAAGCCGCTTCTTAAAGAGTTCTGAATGCTAAGAAGGTTGCAGAATTTATCAAGACAAACATCATTTACCGATTTGGGGTACGTTTTGAAATGATCTCCGACAATGGTATACACTTTGAGGGAGAAGTCAACCGAGTATTGGATGAGTTCAAAGTACAACGGCACAAGTCTTCACCTTACAGGCCGCAGGCCAATGGCGCTGTAGAAGCAATCAACAAGATATTAGAAAACATCATTCAGAAAATGGCAGATACCGGGAGAGATTGGCCTGACAAATTGCCGTTAGCAGTCTGGGGCTATCATACTTCTGTTCGTACGCCTATTGGGGCTACCCCATTTTCTCTTGCCTATGGCATGGAGGCAGTATTGCCTGTTGAAGTTGAAATCCCTTCCTTGAGGGTGATGATAGAAGCCGAGTGGCTGAAGCTGATTGGCTTAAGCATCGGTACGATGAACTGGCACTCCTGGATGAAAAGAGATTAATGGCTTTAGAGCACACACGAACATACCAAAGAAGGATTGCTCGATCTTTCGACAAACGGGTCAAAGCCCGAGACATCAAAGTAGGCGACTTGGTTCTCCGAGAAAAGCCGCCAAGCTACATTGACAGTTTTAAAAAGTGGAAATCACCATGGATGGGACCGTACGTAGTCAGGCTCATACAGTCAGGCGGCGCAGTCTTCCTCACCAATGAAAATGGAGAAGATCTCATTCAGCCCTTCAACATGGACAAGCTCAAGAAGTACTACGTGTAGTTACCCGCTCAGCTATAGTGTATTTAGTGTCACTTGTGTTTGTAAATACTTTTCTCTCCCTTCTAAAAATAACTCGGTAGGTCGAAAACCCGAAAGGGCGGCCTAGGCAAAAATTAGAGTTCAAAAAAAAAAATAAGAGTGATAAAACATTAGAGAAAAAGAAATAAAAATCTTCGTCTCTCATAAATCTGGGTTGAACTACGATCCGACCTGATTCTCTTCATGAGATACGTAGGCAGCCTTCGGGTTCGGTCGTTTACTTACACATTTAATAATAATGTTTTGTTCCCCCTGTCATGTTGTTTTGATCACAAAAGGAAAAAACTACTACTCACATTATAATAATAACACACTTTCAATTTATAACAAAGTCCCCGGTTTGGCAACCAAGGAGTACATAGATAAGACTTACATGCATTCATATTCCGTCTTAATCTATTTCACATACAGATACATAAACCATCACTACACTCTATCTCCTACGGCGTTCACCACGCCAGCCCCTCAAACTTCCCCCGCTCTCGTTAGCGCTCCTCCTCTCGCGCTCATTACCACCACTAGTCTCTGCTCCTTCAGATCTTCGTGAGCCATGAGGGATGATCCCCCAACTGCGCTGAAATCGCCAAGGATCCCTTGCATAAATCTTTAGACCAGAGTCTTCCACAGATTCACCAATCTCCAGCAAGCGAGCGTCTGCTCCACTGGTCACAATTTTACCAAGAAGACACTCCAGAGTGAGTCGTATGTTGAATGAATTCTACATCGATTGTGGGACCAGCCATATTAGATAATCGATGGAAAGACATATATTCTCAAAAGGGATATGATCCAAGGAAAGCACAGTGCGTGGCCCTGTTTTGTGGCCCCACCACCCTTAGATCCCTACAAATGTCACCACTGAGCTCGCTTGTCCCGAACTCAGGGAGGCCAGTGTTAGGCAGCCTTTGCTCCAACCCAAATTGGCACATCACCCGGGAAGCATAGTAAAAGTTCACAGTATGAAGCCCTGCAATTATGACTTGTGTAAATCGATGAGTCCCCGGTATAAATCGCCAATTCTTCCAATGGGGCACAACCTATACAATGTCAAATGAAGGGACACAGAAAATGCTTCACCCAATCATGTTCAGTCACCAAATGATCATGTTGGTAACCCCTCTGGGCGTAATTAATTGGGTGATATCTTGTGCCAGGTACTGGAGGGATAATCATTATGAAGCGTTCTTCCATCCACATATGCAAGAGAATGGGGCTGCCAAAAGGAAACTGTTCTTCTCCGTTAGCATAACTGTCCAGGCCGAGAAGAGTCTCTGCCAGAATGAGAGGAATCATGTTGCTCACTCGTCCCCTGGCATGCAATACAATATCTAAGACCCGTATGTCAACATAACTATCAAGGTCAATTAGGAAGAATTTTCCTACTATACATAAGAAAAGAGTCGTCTGCCGGTGCTCTAAATAAACGTCATCGGGTTGATAATTGGTAAAGAGCCTCGGAAGTTGAGTCAGGTAGAAAAGCCGACCGTGCAACATATTACAGGCCTCTCGGATAGTAAAACCAAGCAATTCTTGAATAAGCACCAAGGGAGGCTTTCTCAATAACGGTACTGCAATAGGACCATCAATGGACGTGCCCGTCAGAGCACAAAAATCTTCGAATATGAGACACATCTCGTTCAAAGAAAAGTTAAAAAGGTTGTCATCTGAAGACCAAAAGCGGGATGCACCCCATATCATGTGCTAGTGAATTCGAATACATCTCCATCCAAACGCACATCGGAAACCATAGGTGTCCGCGAGATACCCCTTTTCGGTGGCACTGAGACTAAGGCACCAGTCGTTCATACGGGCCTCGTAATCTGCAATAGTCTCGAAGGAATGGTATATTTTGTTTAAAGAAGAGTGTTTGATAAAAAAAAATCAACCTTGCCTAAGGACGAGAGGTTTTCTCGAGAAACAAAGGAGAAGACAGAAGGTGTGAGCTTTGTATTAAGTTGTTCGGGCTAAATAGCCTTATGAAGCAATGTAAAGAGAAGAATTCTCCCGACAACATATTCAGCCTAGGCTTTTAGGCAAAGAAATTTGAGACGTAGCATGTCCCAGCACATCAAATTGAGCAACAGGACATAAAAGACAGGTTTGATGCGCGAGCACCAAGCCTGGTGTGCCGCGCACCAGACCATGCATTGGCCTTTTGATTGTTCAGCCCTCCAGTCCACATCTCTCATCCGACACAAGCCATATTCTTTGGACGAAAGATGCTCCAATTATCACTCCAGGAGTGATTCTTCACCAAATAGGTAGCAGACCTATTATTACAGTGTAGCAGCCGCTACAAATTTAATGTTTTCTCCCCCCGTGCGAAAGCTACCAATTATGCATCAACCATCAGCCGCCTCGGCCAAATACCCATTTTTTTCTCCCACAGCACAATTTGTGTAATTAAAAAATAATTAGAATTGAAACCTTAGGTTTTCTTTTCGCACTTCTCATTAATAATAAACAATGTATAGAATAAATAAAATTTGCTTACAAATATATCTCTTACATAAAAGAAAACAAAAATAGCAGGAAAGGAAATCAATGTCTTCCTCTCTTCGACCTGCTAGTGCTGGCACCTCTGGAACCTCCACTCCCGCCACCTCTGCGACGCGGTCCGGTCGCGTCTGCACCACCTCGGCAAGTGAAATCATTGGCCCCGGCCTTCAGCTTTCGATATAGATCGAACAACATGTAAAATCTGCTCAACAGCTTTTGATAGGAGCTAGCCGGCACCTGTTCATACATTATTATTTTTTTATCAATATGCAAATACATGTAGATAGAATAAACAAGATAACATATGCACAGAATAATCAGAAATATACCAGATCTCTCCCTCGCGGAAGATAGTCATATGGTGGAATCTCACCACCGCTCAGATCCTCCTTCCTGTAATTCTCACCCTCTCCATAACCAATCGTCCGCAGGACCTCCGGATAATGTATCCGTCCCACAAATGACCCGATCTCTCCCACAAAGATGAGAAATGGACCCTCCGCTTCCTGAGCAGAAGGAGGAGGAGGAAACAGCACGGTCTACACAAACACCCCGTAATCTATCTCCACATATCTATGTGGATCGATGGCCTCCCTCGCAAGATACCACTCACGTCTAGGCATCACGTCAGGTGTCATCATCCCGAAGGGTGGTTAAGGCGATGTCAGAGGCTGGCCCACGTTGGGCCCATGTTGGCGGTTGACCCGATCGCCCAGATACATAGAATTACACAAGATGGAGACCATCAAAATACGACAACCGTTGGCCGCTTGGGCCGGACCATAGGAAGCAGGCAGTTCACCTCATGGAAAGAAGCTGACAGATTCAGGACTGGAGTTGATAATTGCAGTCCAAACCACCTCGGTGTCAGGCCGAGCAGGAACCCTCCGAGCGTACTTTCGGTTTGAAGTCCGGAAGTTCACCACAAATGGCGGGGTCATCACCCTGGTGCAAAAAGTAAAAGGGTGAAAGCTGAACACCGCGTAAGCCCAAGCCTGTCACATCAAAAACAATGAGTCAGTATTTATTTTTAGAACGACAGAAGAAGTTTTTAAAATAAAGATTTTTGTTCCGAATATTACCTCCCAAGCCACATTGTAGCCAGTTACGCTACTTGCGACGTTCCGGCTGGCGTGATCCATGAAGAAATAACATTCTACCAGGCCAGCCTGTCCCCAGTCAAAGTCGCCCAAATAACGCAGTCGCCTCAAACAACTGAGTAGAGATACTCGCAGGGTTGAGGAAGCATTGGCAAAAAGAGTAATCCCCAGAGCCAAGAACAAGAAAACCCGAACGAATCGGGTCACAGTGGACCGATCGGCCGTATCAACAAGGCCCACATTTTGGAGCAACCACTCCCTAACATAGCTGACGGGAATCTCGTCGAAGCTCTTGTACACTGGAGCGAATCTCAACAGCTAAACAACGGCATCAGGACGATGTCGCAGCTGAAAGTCTGGCTCAATAGCCCGGCCCTGACCAGTTGGTAGCCCCGTGATCGCCGAAAAATTCGCAGGCTTCATAGTCACTTCGCCCCACGGATGGTGGAAGGTGTGGGTAGTGTCCCACCAGAAACACCGTAACACCTCATGGATGTTGCTGTAGCCGATAAAACCTACCAAATTCTGGATGAATGTACCAAGACAAGTACCATCCACCTTCTCCTGAATCAGTCGAGGGAGTCGATCATAGATCTCCCTCACCATGTCCCCATTCGCCCGGATGCGAGTAATCTTCCTCCGTGACTGCGAAACAAACAAACAAAAGTTTCAGCGTGTCATCAAAGCACACGTGCACATTTTTTTTATCATTTCATTAATGCACATTATGTCAATTCATTCATATTTGCCATGCAAAAAAAAAAAAAAAAGACTTAAAAGTTTTTATTTTTTTTCATACATCCTCCAAATCCCATCCCCAGGATCCCAGGATCAAAATAAAATGTTTTCAAGTGTTTAGTGAGGGTTTTTCTTCACTTTTCTTCATTGAAGCTTTTTTTCAAATAGTTGGTGTGCGACTTTCGCGCAACTTCGGGCAAGAAAAATTCACACATTTTGAGCCACCCTAACAAAATCAACTTGGGGGTTTCCATCTTTGTTCATCCCTTTACACATACATGCTCTCGATATCGAGAAATTTTTATCCTAACATGTTCAAATTTGTAATTAAAGTAGGCACTTTAAACATGCAAATTCCACAAAACATACATACTTGTTTATGTATATATTGCATAAATTCACATTTTTTGCTTAGATTCAACATGCAACAACATATATTTGCTACTTGGATACTAACAATTGCAGGATTAATATTAAGAGTCCAGCAAATCATACAAAAACTTCAAATTTAGCATACTTTGCGGAACAAATGAGTTTTCCTAAAACTCACCGCGGGTGGATCCAAAGAAGAGATGTGACTGCTCCGGTCACGATGAATATCGTTCGGATTACTATCCAAGAATGGATAGCGGATCCGATTCCACACCATCACCTCGTCGGCTTGTTCGTCACCGGCACCCACATTGACAGGAATCTCATTTTCTGAGTCCGAATTGTTGGCCATTATCGCTACAAACAATTTTGGGGCAATAAACCTCGAAAAATTTGATTGATTTCGAAAGAATTTCAGAAGAAATCGGAGAAGAGATGAAGATTTAAGAGAAAGAGAGAGAGAGAGAAAACACGACAGCAACAATGTTGCTGCTACTGCCGTGTTCTTCCTTTAAGGAAGAAAGAGATTTTTCCTTTTTCCCTCCAAGTTTTAGCATTTTACAATTTGCACTCCCAAGTCCTCCTAATGGCAACTTAACGTCCAACTAACAGTCGTTAACCGGACGCCCTAGCGGAAGTCCGCCATCAACATATTTTCAAAGAGCAATCCCCAGCAGAGTTACTCCCAATGGCCTTGTCGTTCAATCCATCATCTGCAACAGAATCCCCATGGAAATCTACACAGCATATTTCAGCAGAAGCATTGCCAATGGTCGTGCGCATCATCCCCAACAAAGTGTCCCCTGGACACCACACAGATTTACAATGCATTCACACACGTTTGCACACCCAGTTATCCGGTCATTTCCCCCATAGGTTCGAGCCTAAGGCACATGGAAATCAACCGCTCAACGGCCTTGCCGTCCAACACAGTTCAGAATCCGTCCCCCGAACGCCACACAAAAATAGTATCTTTACTTTATGTCAATTTACAGCTTATCCTAAACTGCAATTTGCCTTATTTTGCATTGGTACAGCTTTCTTTTGGTCATTTTTCAACGAGTATAAACCCGAGGTCCGGAAGTGAACCATCCACACACAGCAGTCGATAAATCAAATTTCTTTCCTGAAGAGATTTGAACTACGTTTTGACCTGATTCTCTTTATAGAGATACGTAGGCAGTCTGCCTTGGAGATCCGGTTACCACAGAGCAGACCCTGTCGCTCCTTTCCAGTACATTCGACAAATCAAATTTCTTTCCTGAAGATATTTGAACTACGTTTCGACCTGATTCTCTTTATAGAGATACGTAAGCAGTCTCCCCTGGAGATCTGGTCACCACAGAGCAGACCCTGTCGCTCATTTCCAGTACATTTGACAAATCAAATTTTTTCCCTGAAGAGATTTGAACTACGTTTTGACCTGATTCTCTTTATAAAGATACGTAGGCAGTCTCCCTTAGAGATTCGATCATTCTTTGACACATGTTGTCACCCACACACATATACACGTGGTCGCACAAACTCCGATGCAGAGTTTGACCATCCAATTGCTTGTACGAAGCTAGATGTCTATCTTTTTCGATGACGCTCGCTTACTTCAAAGCAAACGTAGTCGAGGAACTCTGTAGACACCCAGAATTCGTACACCTACATTATACGAATTGTCCAGTAAACAACTGTTTATTTATAAATGGACTAACACATGTTTCTATGATTATTTCAGGAAACAACATACACAACGGACCAACAACGTCCAACAAATACAACAAACTTCGGTTAGATCAATATCAAGGCTCAAACTCAAAGATACAATAGGACTAACGACGTCCAACACACAAACAACCTTCCGTTAGATCAACATCAAGGGTCAAGACTGAAGATACACAGCTTAGAAGGGCCAAAGTGCAAGAGACAAAGCCTGAAAAAGCCAAAAATAGGGTTTGGTGCGCTGAAGACATTTCTGGTGCACTGATACACCCAAACAGGGTTTGGTGCGCAGCTACCATGCCAGGTGCGCCGCCCACCAAACCAACATTTTGCCTCACAAGTCAAGCCACCGGCTACTGAAGACTTTTAAGGCACAAAGGAACCTTTCTCCTTGCTTGGCCCCGAGAGTTTCATCTCCCAGGCTCCCCTATATAAGGAGATGATCAGCTCTCTCCTTAAAAAAGAAAAACAACAACATCATTATCAATTCTCTCCCTGAGAACCAATACCCTCACACACAAACACACACAACTCTCTCTCTATCAAGCCTCTTTTTGAGAAAGAAAAGAGAGAAAGAAAAGAGTATTGACTCTATCTCAACACACACAAAACGTATGTCTTCCTTTCCTCGATTAGTAGCAATGGAAGCACAACGGTCAGGTCACAAGCTAGCTTATTCCGGTATAATACAACGGCCTACAACGTGGCCCGATTTTTGTAAAACGACAGAAGGTAACCCCTTCCGTTCGTTAGTTTAGATATGTAAATAGATGTAATAAATATATGTAATTATTTTAAATGCATTCCAAATACATTGTAAATACATATATTCTGTAAATAAACAAACTTGTGATAATTAAATACGAGCATGCAAACGTGTAGAGACCGAAAGGGTGAATTGGGTATGTTTCTTAAATCGTAACTTGGCCCCCAAACCCATAATCTAAAGTTTTTCTCCCATTTACTTTATAAACGAGAGTGGCGACTCTGTTTTCAAAGATAAATATATTTTTCATGTTTATCAAATCATAAAATCAAATAGAGAAAAACCACAAGACAAGAGCAAAAAAGGCCCGAAGGGACCGGTCTTCTCCGAAAGTCGGATCCGGGGCGCTCACACCTAACCTCCTCACGCCAACCCGTCCTATATTGTGATAATGTCGGCGCTACCAATCTCTGCTCCAACCTAGTGTTTCACTCTCGCATGAAATATGTCACTCTTGATTATCACTTTATCAGTCAACTAGTCTAAGATGGCATCTTACGAGTATCTTACATCTTCTCGGCAAACCAGCTCGCTGATGCCCTTACCAACCCGCTTTCTCACACGTGCTTTCAGTATCTTCTACTCAAGATTGGCCTCTCCTCCCGAGGATCCAACTTGTGGAGGCATATAAGAGAATATTATCACCTCTATATCTTTGTATTTAATTATAATTATACTTGGTATATTCTCCTTATTAGTTAGGTCTTCTAATTGTTATTGAATGTAACTCTTCTAGGTTGTAACGCAAGTATTGTAATCCTATTAATATATACTCCTATCAATGAAAAGGCTATGCCATTATTCATTAAAATTATTATTTCCTACAGTTCAAACATTTTTTGATGTAGGCTTGTCACGATACAAGTCGAACAATGTGTCTGACGTTGAATTACAAATCTGCCCTTTGTAGCAATAGTTATCTTGTTCCTTTTAGAGTTCGTCAGAGTAAGATTCTACATTTGTAAATCTCTGGGTTCCCATCCTTACTGTCTCGAGTGCAAAGTAATGTTTACGTCTCTAATTCTTTGTATTTCTTCCATCCTCGTCATTTTTTCCTGTTATGCCCCGACCCAAAATCCTATACGGATTCCCGAGTCGGTGCGTGAACCAGTTCATGTAACAATAATTAGCAGGGAAAGTTTTGCCAAAAATCGGAGCTCATCCATATAATCAAGACAAAATTTCATAAATTACTGCCTTAAGTCATTGATCTTGAAAATATCTTATAACAACTTGATCAGAGTTACACAGCTTGGTGTAATGGCGCGATAACATGTGTGCCGACTACCAATCGTACATATGTGCTATGTAACTTTAAGGATAATATCTATCTGATTACCACCGCTACATAGCTCTGTAGAGCTATTATCCTAAACATCATCTCAATAGATCCCTGCTAGTATATCTCACAGCGTCACTACAACAAAAAAGGGTTTTAACAACGTTTAAAAAACGTTGTAATAGACTTTTCACAACGTTTTACAAAACGTTGTGGAAACCAACGTTGTAATAGGTCTGTTTCTTTTACAACGTTTTGGTAAACGTTGTATAAAACGTTGTTTTTTGTTCTCCCACAACAACATTTTATTCTTTGAATTATATTAGACAACGTTTTCAAAAACGTTGTGGAAAACTAGTGACAACGTTTTACAAAAACGTTGTAAAAAATGTAAGACAACATTTTCTAAAAACATTGTAAAATGTGTAAGACAACATTTTCGTAAAAACGTTGTAAAAGGTGTAAGACAACATTTTCTGAAAAACGTTGTAATAGGTGGAAGACAACGTTTTATAAAAAACGTTGTAAAAGTGTAAAAGAATTAAGACAACGTTTTCTAGAAAACGTTGTAAAAGTTGGAAGACAACGTTTAAAAAACGTTGTAATAGCTATTTAAAAAAAATTACAAAAGCAATCCAGATATTCCCGTTTTGTTCCTGCACCTACACTGGCCAAATTCGACCTCTTCATCATATGCATATTGTAATTAAAAGGCATAACTAACAGCTCAAACTGAACATAATCATGGATTTCATGTTCATCTTCCACTAATTCTCCTTAAACAAAATTACATTTAAATAATTTACAGATGCAGATCAATAGCCTTAAAGTATATAATGACAAATCCATTAATGTTTGATCCTATATAAAATATCAAACCTTACATTGTGCTAGATGGAAATTCAAATCCCCCAAGACATTATTATGACATCGCGTTCTTGGCCTTTTAAACTATTAATATCTAAAATTCCACCAAAAGCCTTCTTTCGCATCACAGCAAATTCAGTGTTTCTATAAACCTGGCTAAAAGGCACACTTTCTCTTCTTATGTTGCGAGCTGATAGATCTTCTCCAAAACTATAATCACTGCCAGAAAAGTAAAAGAAGGCAAAGTTAACGATTAGGTACCCCAATTAAAAAGCAGATTAATACAGAGAAGGGGGTCAGCTTGTGTTATGTGTGGATTTAAGTATAGTCCTCACTTGGGCTTGAACTGATCAACCAATGCATTTGATGTGCATATATAAGTATAATTTATCATAAAAGGCTTGTTATCTATAGTAATAAACCAAGTACAAAATATTACAAAGTCTGTTGTGCCCTTTGAGTTTCCCCATCAGCGCTCTCAAACGATATAAACTCGGATTCATCAACACCATACACCATAAGTCCAAATCGGGCACTGACAGTTGGCACTCCTAGGATCTCATGACCACTACTCACCTCTGGCAAATTCCTGAATATAAATAATGGTTCTTTAACTAAATGTATTTTTGGATAGAATAGTAACTTGCAGCTAACAACATTATGCATATATATAAGCAGCATTTACTAGGGCAATTGATTTAGTAAATGCTGAAAGTAGATACAATACTATGGGGAGTTAGTGTAAATGTTGATTGTCGAGCTTGCTGCAAAGTACACTATGGCCTCACGACCATATCTTTGTCTTCAGTTTAATTGTACCAATACTAACAGAAACAAATATAAACTCCGTATAACTTCACTAAAATTAAAGGAAATAAACATGTGTAAAACAATGATATTTAAAAGTTTGACTTATCAAATGGGCCTACTTTGTGGGGATGGAGGGAGTATAACAGATTTCAGATATCATATATTGGGTAATGGGACAAAACTAGGGGTAAAAGTATCAAATAACAAAATAATACTCGTCTTATAAGGAGAGGTCGATACCGCAACAAATAGTACAAAACGAATGCAAAACAATATGCAGAGAAGATACACAAATCTGTCACTGTCGTCTCTGTGACTTTATGCTAATGAGTAATGAATGATTGATTTGCTGATAAGAGAGTAATTTTGACGTCAAGAACTTACAAGGATGAATAGAGTTGGCACCATGAAGAATTACTCTCTTATCAGCAAATCATGAAGATATGGACAAAGCACTAGCATATGCTTGATTTAGATAAACTTACCAATGCGACCTAATAATTTAAAACATGAAGATACGTTGTGCAAACTAGCTTAAGAAAAATTTATCTTATGCTAGATTATGTTGTATTTCAAAGGAAAAAAAAAGCATATACCTACAAGATCACCAGCCCATATTCCAGCCTCATCGCCACCAGTGCCAGGGCTGACTGCAGAATAAAGTAATTAAGTCTTATATCTATCCAAAACTTAAAATGAGGTGCACTAAATTTTCTTTGAATCCAGAGAATCTAGATATTTGGCTGATGAGATATATGAGTTAGCTTAGAAGGCAAAACCATTGCATGCATGCCTCTTGAAATAATTTCTATATGTAGTCATGCCCCTAAGCCATTAAGATAGGTTTCACATCAAGTTCTGAAACTAATTTGGTAACCGAACAAACTAAATTGAAGGATTAGTAAGAGCAAAATATTCAGCAGTTCATTAACGCTGCTTGTCCCTATTGGTTATTCATTGGTTTCTTATAGATATCATGACAGAGAAATAAAATCCGCGCAAGAGCACGAGAAGCCATACTTAGTTTCCAAATCACCTCAGATTCGGTCTTTGGACTTTGGAGGTCCAAATCACCTCAGATTCGGTCTTTGGACTTTGGAGGGACCTTCCTTCCAGTTTATACAGTTGTCAGCCCGCTAGCTCTCCTAACTTTAATGAACAATCCTATGCAGAAATATTTGGTTTCTAACTTCACTAGCCTGATTGACTGTCCTTGTCTGGTTGTACCTTGCACAAGGTTCCATGTTTGTCCTTATTTAAAGCCCTCTACTAGATTAACCATGTCTCAGAGCTTACAAAATTCATGTTCCTTTAGATCCAACTTTTTAATATACTTCTCATTTTTTAATAATAATAACAAAGTTCCTCTATATATTGATTGACTAGTAGTTTCCATAATTTTTCAACAGAAGACCATCAATTCAGCCATTCTCTAGTAGTAAGCCCATAACAGGATAGTGTCATCTAGAAAGGACATGGAGAGAAGACATACCTTCAAGCAATATATTTTTTGAATCTAGAGGATCACTGGGGATCAGCAATAGCTACCAATAAAGAACAAATAAATCAACATTTCTGGAAGCAATGCAGCAAAAAGTCCAAACACATAGAAACGTAAATACTATCCATGGATGAACATCAAAGTTAAGGTTCTGAAAATGAAACCTTGAGATTCTTCTCGAACTCCTTAAGCTGACTGGATAAAATTTCAATTTCAGAAGTAATCATCTCAACCATATCTTCATCAGCTCCAACCTCTTTAGACAAAGCTGACATGAAAAGAAAAGAGGTTAATAAAAAATGTACATCACCACATGCAATTTCTATAACAAAACTGAAAGAAAACCTTTTGCTTCTTCTAGTTGCTTCTCACAATCCTTAAATCCCTTGTATGTTAACACAACCTACAAGTTCAAGGGAACAAATTCAATTTATTACTGAGAAAAGTAAAACAACAGCCACCCATATAAGACACAAGATCTCCTTGGTAATACCTCATCAAGCTCCGTCACAGATTGTGCCAGCTTTTGGTATTCACTGGGATTTGAGACTACATCTGGATCAGCTAGCTTAACCTATAGTTAAGATTGTCAAACTATATATGACGTACAAAAAAGTGCATCCAAAGTAGCTTGATTTCCCGACTATTATAAGAGAATATTCAAACAGCCTCTAGGATCCCATTATTTGCGGTCAAATAAATAGGTCCATATGTAAAGGAAAATAGTTTCTCAGATGGTATGGAGACATACAATTGGGACCAATAAGTGCACCAGTTAGGAGGAGTGAAAATATCAGTGTCAACAACAATCTGAGAGGTAGGGGAAGACCAAAACTAACATGAGTAGCTATAATTAATAAGGACATGAGTGAGAAAGGTTTAACCAGGTACTCTTGCTAACGACAAATCAGAGTGATCTAAAAGAAATCATCTAGCCAACCCCAAACAATTGGGACAAAGCCAGACTTGAGAAAATAGAATTAATTGTGGGAAAATGTAAAAATCCCTCTTATTTTTCACAAATTCATTCTGAAATGACAACAGTGCAAGATTACACGACAACCAAAGCAATGGTTGCATTTATGCATATATTGTTGTAACGCATGGAGAGGATGTCTGCATACCAAGGTGAAAAAGCTATAAAGAAAAATTAGCCGTAAGTTCGATCTATTCCACCATGCATATATGGTGTCACCTGGTAAACTTGTAATCAGCATTCAGCATTTCAACCCCTACAGACAACTTATGAGAAAATCTCGATTGAGTGATAATTAAATACAACCTTCAATTGTAAACGAAACTGAAAAATCAATCTTTTGTTGGCCTCAACATTTGCACCAGAGATGTAACACATTCTTCTACTAACAAATACTGGAGAGATATATACAAAACTGGCCAAAAGATTCTCCAACCTGTCCTTAATTAGTTCAATATCCCTTTACTTTTAGTGTTCACACTATAGAATTGCAACCCTCAGACCCTTCTTTTCTAAGCTCCAAACATTTGGTTGATAACTTTCTTGCACTTTCTTGTCCACAGGAGGAATTAAAGCCCAGATCTGTGGCATAACACAGTATGTAAATCTTGTTAGAATAACCATTGGATATTACTACTGCCATAAGCATGGCGTAAGAACTCAAAACTTAACATATATCTATCTCTCTCCAAACACACACACACACAAACACCAACATTGTTTATAATTATATATATGGTTGATTTTCTTTTGTTCATCTTTCTTTATTTCTTTATCAGGGCTATTAACAGATCAAATTGTTTTCATAAGGCCGACCATAGTGCAGGATGTCATACGCAGAACAATAGATATATGATTATATTTAGGATTATTCAAGTGATTTTCAGCCAAGTACCAAACTTTCACAAGCTTTCACTTCTCTCCGTCAGTGCTTCTGTCATGTCATTCGCCTACTCATCCATTGGTATTGGTATTTTCATAGCCAAAGCTTCAGGTCAGCATTTTTCTTCTTCAACAGTTGCACTAGAACACTATCTTCACTGCATTAATAAACTCATTTACAAGAAAACGATCTTTCAAAATGAACTCATATACCGGTACTACCAACCACCTACTATTTATATCCCTATTAGTTGCTTGGAGGCAGCAACTTCTAGACAAGGCCCTCTCAAACTCGAAAGGGCCGAATCCCATAAATATTTTGTTACTATCATTTCGCACTTCCATTTGTTATTTGGTTTTCATATGATGTGACTTGTTATCATGAAGGAGGTAAACATGCTAGGACAAGCATGACAGGAATACCAATTGGGAATGGTGTGTCAAGTTTTGAAAAACTGTGGAACACCTTCTCTACCCTGGGAAACATTGCTTTTACATATTCCTTCTCTATTATCCTCATTGAGATACAAGACACACTAAAATCAAGCCCTAATTTATACAGTAGACACACACCACTAATTTCAGAGAAGTTATATACAGACCCCTGCTGACCAGCATTCATTTTCAATGTTTATATGTCATACCAGCTCTTATAACCACTCAATGCAACCCCAGGGGAGAAAAAGGCCCAGAAAAATGGACTTTGGGCAAGAGGAGAAATGTATAACCAAAATGATTTTAAGATGGAATAAATAGAAATTACACATACACACACGTACAATCAAGGGGAATGAGAGATAATCACAGTAAAATCATAGAAATTAAAATAGAGAAAAGTGTATGAACGGCCTCATCCTTCCCTCCCGACACGTGGCCCTCACCTCGCCCAGTCACGCACCGGAGCCCACGCCGGTAGGACCCCGCCACGTCGAAACGCCGACCTGGAAGGCACATCAGATCGGCATATCAGATCCCAGCATGCTCTATCCTCTTGACGACCTGGTAGATCCCCGAGCGACCAGTGATCTCGGGCCAGTCGACACCCCGCCGCAAGCGACCCGGCCACACTTGAAGCCGACCTCGACTCAACCCCGCCGAATCCCGCTTGCGCACGTGGCTCGCCCTTACTGGACATAGGGAAGGCACAGTTCTGCTGATACGGAAGCTCGCTCCACCTTCCCACCTTCGACAGAAAGTACAAGGACCACAAGACGGAGAACGGCCACGATCTCCCGAACCACGCCGCCGCCGCAGCACTAGGGGACAAAGATTGGCACAGGATTGTCTCCACACGGTCTCCTCTCCATGAAGAGATACCACCCTCCGCCCGCCTATAAATACCAAGGTATGGACTCACTCAAGAAAGAGGAACATTATTCACTGCACACACTCTTGCACTCCTAAACTCTAGCTCATTATCATCGCCACATTCACGACTGCCCGTGAACACCGGCCATCCACCACCTTGTAACCGACTCTTACGGAGGGTTTTAGCCGGGTAACCCCGCCTCCCGACGGTGCTTTTCATCCGTCTCGTGTCACTGTTCCATTCCCTACTCACCGATACCGTAAAGAATCCAAAGAACTGCCCAATATCCAGATAGACTACAAGACAACACCTACGTGAACCGACGTGGTCACACTCATTTTGGCGTGATCAGTTTGGTTCCGTTGCCGGGACCTCAATCCTTACGATCCCAGTGTGAACAAGTGACCAGCAAATGACGACTTCGAAACAAGCCTCAAAACAAGCCCCTCCAGCGCCAGCCTCGGTGGCACCCACAGCAGCGCTCCCAACGAACCAGCCGGGCGAGCAGGCCGCCGGAGCCTCGCCTATGGGAGCCTCAGCTGGGCTGCCCCTGCATGAAAACACCCGGGCTAAGAGGGTAGCCCGGGCAATGAAGAAGAAGCTGACGAGCAAGCTCCAAGCCTCAAAGGAGAAAAGGCCAGCCAGGCCTGAACGAAGTGGGAAGACGGCTACTCCCTCCACCTCGGATGAGGAAGACGGTTGCGACGAGGACGACCTGCAGATCCTGGGGGAAAAGCAACCTCTCACGCCACACGAGAGGGATTTAGCAGAGCTGGAGCACGTGCGCCGTGAGAGGGCCTACTTGGAAAAGCAAAGAGAGCTCGAATTGCGCGAGTACGAACTGTCTCGCAAGGTCGCAGAACATGCAACCTGTGAAATCGACCTGAATGTCCGACCCAGCAGAAGGCCACCGGATGGCCGAGCTACGAAAAGAAGCCGGAGGATCGAGAATGGATGATTCTGAAGGGTCCCGAGTTGACGCCCAGAGATTAAGTGCGAAGCACCGGCTCGGAGAGAGAGTCGAGGACAAACAGAAGCCTAGTATCAAAGAGCGTCTGGGAAAGACGGTGGAAGAACCGAAGGGGAGCGTGCATACTCGGCTGGGGCCAAGAGTCAAAAACCCCAGCCCGGCCAAGTCATGCAGGTCGCTCCGCGCTGAGGCTAGCGAGGTTCGATCAAGAAGACGGGAGTCACCTCGTGGACGCAGGTCGAAACATGAGGCCTCGCAGAGCGACACCTCCAGTAGTAGCGCATCGTCCCACCGCTACCACAGGGTCAGCAGCCGCGACCGCCGATCCAAAAGGAAAGAAAGAACCGAGGATGCAGAGGAGGGAGTGTTGCGCAAAGTAAAGGAGCGACTGGAGGCCCTTGAAAGGGGTAAATTTGATAAGCTGTCGAAGAATGTGACCACGCTTTTGCAAAGGATCGTGACACCCCCGCACCCCGCCTCAAGCTACCCTCCCTGAAGAATTATGAGGGTAATTCGAATGCTCGTAGCCACGTCTCGAGCTTCGAAGCGAAGATGGGAGTATGCACTCGAGAGCTGGACTTGTGGTGTATAGTGTTCGTGAGTACGTTCGGGGAGGTGGTCCTCAAGTGGTTTGAGGAACTCGAAGAAGACTCGATCAGGGACTGGCACGACCTGAAAAGGGTCTTTCTGGAAAAATATTCATCCGCAGGCGAGCTCCCCAAAAGCGAGAGCGACCTGTGCGGAATCAAACAACGAGTCGGCGAATCCCTAGAAAGCTACCTAGAAAGATTCAAGAAGGTCGCCGAACAGCTCAGAGTGTCCCGCACAAAACGGTGATGGCTTTCTTCCGTGCCGGGCTCAGTCGGCAAGGCTCTTATCGAGATCGGGATGCGACCCCGGTCAACAAGCGGAAATGTATACGGCGGCTCAAAGGATAGGGAACGTGGAAAAGACCCTGAGGAACAAGAAAAGGACACCCGAAACCCTGAGCCTCAAGTCGAAGTCCGAGGAGAAGTCGGGGAACAAGCACGTAAATGGCGACCACGATAAGAGCAGGCAGGAGTAGATACCGAAGAGGGAGTCTTATACCCCTTGAATGCAAGGGAGCAAATCATGAATGTGCTCCTACAGAGAACAGATTCGCCGACCCCCACCGAGAGACTCCCCATTCCCCGCGACCCAAACAAGCGGTGTGCCTATCACAAAGACATCGGCCACACAACGGAGGACCGCATCCACTCAAGAAGGATATTCGAGGCCGATAGACGAGGGAGCTCGGGAGGTACGAGCAGAGAGACGGAACAAGCAGGAGGAGGCCGAGGAGGCCCCAAGAAACAATACCGAGGAGGATGAGATCCCGATTAACATGATCACGAGGAGTGGTCAAGTATTACCAAATTGAAGAACGCTATTAATAGTTTGAACCACGTCGTCGCCCACCTCGCTTGGGGGAGAGTGGAATCACCTTTCATGCCGCCAGCCGGCGGCCAACCCAACAACAAAGGGCGCCTCGACCGTGGAAGCGAAGATAGGGCGAGGAAGAGTAAAGAGGGTATTGATTGACACCGAGCGGGGAAGGACATCCCGTACTACAAATGCTTTCAAGCGCTCGGATTAGGGAGCTCGCACCTAACTCCAAGCAATGTCAAACTCGAGGGCTTTACAGACACAAGGTCGCCGTGAAGGGTACATCGACCTAAAGGTCATCCTCGCAGCGGACAACACCCGCAGAGACAGCTTACCTTCCCGGTCCTCGACATCCCCTCTCCTTATAATGCTATCCCGGGCCTCCCGCCCAAACGAAGTTTGATATGGTAATCTCCCCGCACATCGAGAGTCAAGTTCCCACCGACGAGGGGTTGGAGAAGTAAGGAACGATCCGAGAAGCACCTTGAACTACCTTCTCGATGAGAAGAGGGCCGAGGAAGCCCAGAGGAAAGGAAAAGGAAAAATGACGATCGTGGTGGCTGACACCGAGGACGCAAAGGAAGGACACCTCGGTAAAAGGGCCAGGTCGGTCACAATTTCTGAAGAGGTCGAGGGAGGAAAGGAATCTGGACCAGTTGATCAAGCATAGCAATTAGCGCGAGTTGGCTCCCAACTCGCAACTTGACAAAGCACAGCGACGACACGCACGGCCACCCGTCGGGATGCCGAGCTTGCCGACTCGCACCTGGTCGCCGTCAAGGAGAACAGGAGCCGACCGCACCCGACGAAAGCACAGCGACGACATGCTCGACACGCCCAAATGAGCATGCCGACTCGAACCCGGTCGCCGTCCGAGAGAAAGGGAGGGCGCCCGAAAAGATTATCACCATCGAAAGTCGGATAGGGGATCAACCAACCATTCAACCCCACGAAGGTTTTGACGAAGTGGTCATTAACTTCGACTTCCCGGAACAGAAGATAAAGGTCGGACTGGAGATCGACGAGCAGGAAAGGGAAGCCATCATTGCTTTCCTCCGAGAGAACACGGACATATTTGCATGGACTGCCGAAGACATGGAAGGAATCAGTGAGGAGGTCGCAGTCCACAAACTAAACGTCGACCCAAGTGTAACACCCGTCCAGCAACGACCGCGAGTTTTCTCTCCTGAAAAACAAGCGGCGATAAAAGAGGAGGTCGATAAACTGCTCAAAGCGAGAATAATCAAGGAGGTCTTCTACCCGACCTGGATAGCAAACGTGGTGATGGTCAAGAAGACCAGTGGGAAGTGGCGGATGTGTGTTGATTTCACCGACTTGAACAAGGCGTGCCCCAAAGACTGGTACCCGTTGCCAAGGATAGATCAACTGGTGGACGCAATTGCGGGCCACAAAATCCTTAGCTTCGTCGACGCCTATTCGGGCTATCACCAGATACGCATGTGGTTGGCCGACCAGGAACTAACGGCTTCCGAGGGGGCGATCTTCGCTACAACATGATGCCCTTCGGGCTTAAAAACGCGGGGGCCACTTATCAGCGTATGGTGAACAGGGTATTTGGGGACCAACTCGGAAGGAATGTGGAAGCCTACATTGATGATATGGTCATCAAGACCAAACAGGCTAACCACATTGAAGATTTGAAGGAAACATTCGAAAATCTGAGACGGAACAAGATGAAGCTGAACCCGGCGAAGTGTGCCTTCGGGGTGAAAGCAGGAAAGTTCCTGGGCTACATGGTGAATGAGCGGGGCATAGAGGCAAACCCAGAGAAAATCCAGGCCCTGGTCGACATGCGAGCTCGGTCAGAGAGGTCCAGCGCCTAAACGGGCGAATAACCGCATTGGGAAGATTCATTGCGAAGTCCGCCGAGAAAAGCCTACCATTCTTCAAAACCCTGAGGGGCAGCAAGAGATTCGCGTGGAACGAAGAATGCGACAAGGCTTTTACCGAGTTAAAAGAATACCTGGGCAGCCCACCCCTACTCTCCAGCCCGGTACCTGGAGAGACCCTGTTTGTATACCTCGCGGCTTCAGACACCGCAGTGGCCGCAGTGCTGTTAAGGGAGGACAACTCGGTCCAAAAGCCAGTCTACTATGTCTCACATGCGCTGACCGATGTGGAGACAAGGTACCTAAATGTAGAAAAGGTGGTGCTGGCGCTGATTGTGGCCGGAAGGAAGCTGACCTACTATTTTCAAGCTCACGCCATAGTAGTATACACCGACCTCCCCCTCAGACAGATTCTACACAAGCCCGATGTGGCGGGGAGAATGATGAAGTGGTCGGTAGAGCTCTCTGCTTATGACATCACCTACGAGCTGCGCAAAGCCATCAGGGGCCAGGTACTCGCAGATTTCATCGCGGAAACTTCATTTGCGAAGACCGAAAGCCCGACCACAGAAACAACCAAGCAGAGCGCTTCGACGTCAGCTCCCAGCGGGTCCAAGAAAAGAAAGGCCGCGAGCTCGGCGCAACCGCGACCTGAACAGTTCTGGACACTCCACGTCGACGGCTCATCAAGCAGATCGGGGAGCGGGGCAGGACTATCCCTGCGACCCCACCGAGAGGAAATCGAAGGCACTAAGGTTTAAATTCCGTCAAATAATCGGGCGGAATACGAAGCCACGATAGCGGGAATGGAGCTCGCAATGGAACCAGGAGCCACTGTGTCATCTTCGGCGATTCCCACTCGTCGTGAAGCAGTTCAGGGGGAATACGGGGCTAACCACCCCACGCTGACCAAATATTGCGAGCTGGCCCGGAGCTTACTGGACAAGTTTGAGTATTGGGAGCTGGAACAGGTCGACAGAACGGAAAACATGCGGGCGGATTTCCTCTCAAAGGTCGCCTCCTCGGAGATAGGCGACCTTCCCCCTGAGGTCTGGCTGGAATTCCTCGATTCACCATCAGTGTGCAAAGAAAGAGTCATGCCTGTTCAGCCCACGGAGAAGTGTTGGATCGACGAAATCCAAGATTACATCGAGCAAGGGATCCACCGCAGACAAGAACCCGGCCCGATGCCGAGAAAGAGCGGCCGATACACGATAATCGCCGGAGTGCCGTATGAAGGTCGTTCACAAAGCCTCGCTGCTGCGTTCGACACGAGACATCGAAGATCTGCTCGAAGTCCACGAGGGGGTGTGTGGTGGACACCCCGGCGCGAGGACATTGGCCGACAAGGTCATTTTCCAAGGTTATTACTGGCCAACGCTGCGAAAAGACGCCGAATCCTATGTCCGAAGATGCGATAAGTGCCAAAGGTTCGCAGACATCCCAGATTGCCGTCCCAGAAACCCCGGTCGCAGCATGGCCCTTCGACATGTGGGAGTCGACCTCATAGGCCCTTTCCCGAAGGCCAGGGGGAACTGTGAATACTTGATCGTAGCCGTGGATTACTTCACCAAGTGGATCGAGGCAAAGCCTTTAGCTACCATAACCGAGGAGAAAGCCATAGGCTTCATTCATGACCAAATTTGGTGCCGATTTGGGCTCCCCCGAGTCATTGTGTCGACCACGGCACCCAATTTTCAACCAAATTCACCAAAAAGTGCGAACTGATGAACGTGAAACATTGGCAGTCCTCGGTTGCTCACCCCCAGGGTAACGGCCAGGCCGAGGCAGGGAACAAGAAGATTCTGCACGCGCTGAAAAGGAACTTGGATGAAAAGAAGGGTAGATGGCTCGACGAGTTGCCCATGGTACTATGGAGTATCCGCACATCGGACGAGGCCCAACCGGGGAGACCCCATTTACATTGGCGTACGGATCGAAGCCATGGCACCGGAGAATGGCCCCGCCGACCATAAGGGTCACCTTGACGAGCTCGCCAATGTCTCGGCTCGAAAAGTAGACCTCGACCTCTTGGAAGAAAGGAGATTGGAGGCCGTGCTCGAATGATCAACTATAAGCAGCTCACCAAAGCCCACCATGACAAGAGGGTCAAGCCTAGAACTTTCCACGTCGGCGACTGGGTACTCCGGAAAATCGAAGTCACAGGAAGAAATGCAAACAGAAACAAGCTGTCTCCGAACTGGGAGGGACCATTCGAAGTCACAGGCATAATCCGAGAAGGAACATATCGGTGGCCGAACCGGATGGCACACCACTCAAAACCCCGGCACTCCGACCACCTCAAAAATATTATCACCGAATGTAATAGCTTGTACTTAGATATTTATCAATGAAAGTTCAATTCCTCAAAATGCTTCATCTGTGATACCTGTCCGGGAACTACTTCGACCACGTCGAAGTCATAGTGCGACCTGCTCTTCCCCATGAGGAAGAAGATCGCAACTCACGTCACTTCGACCACGTCGAAGTCATAGTGCGACCTGCTCTTCCCCATGAGGAAGAAGATCGCAACTCACATCACTTCGACCACGTCGAAGTCATAGTGCGACCTGCTCTTCCCCATGAGGAAGAAGATCGCAACTCACATCACTTCGACCACGTCGAAGTCATAGCGCGACCTGCTCTTCCCCATGAGGAAGAAGATCGCAACTCACATCACTTCGACCACGTCGAAGTCATAGCGACTGCTCTTCCCCATGAGGAAGAAGATCGCAACTCACATCACTTCGACCACGTCGAAGTCATAGCGCGACCTGCTCTTCCCCATGAGGAAGAAGATCGCAACTCACATCACTTCGACCACGTCGAAGTCATAGCGCGACCTGCTCTTCCCCATGAGGAAGAAGATCGCAACTCACATCACTTCGACCACGTCGAAGTCACATTGCGACCTGCTCTTCCCCACGAGGAAGAAGACCGCATCTTTACTTCAATAAGAAGACTAAGCAATAAGAAAATCGCATTAAAATGCTAAGTTGCATAAACAAAACGATCATGACTATATTCACTCAAAATAAATAAGTTATGTACAGAAATCGAAGTAGCCAAAAATGAAAATTGTTTAAATGGCACAATCTGCCAAATTCAACCCGGCGCAGCGGGGTTCAAACATCAACACGGCTTTCAGCCTCATGGAGGGAACGGGCGTGCTCGTCCTGGTTCGACTTGGTGCCTTCGAATTCTGAGATCTTGAAATCACCATCAAAGTCGACCTCTTCCCCATCAGCGATGGCCTCGAGCAGGAAAGGCACATTGTTGTCAAAGACAGGGGGAGGCACCCAGGGCTCGCGACCTTGCTCAGCATCCTTCTTGCCAATTAACTCCAATTCTTCAGGCTGATAGGGCACGAGCTCGTGCCCGCGCCGAGCCAAGTCTCCTTTTAACTCGGCCTCTCCCCACCTGATGAGATCCCGAAGTGGAGTGCCGCAGGCCGCTGCAACCCGCAAGATCTGCGCCTTGCCCTTATCATAATACGAAAAAAGCTCATCCAGGAAGGATGAAGTCTTTCTATATTCGGCGATAGCAACTTCCGGGCTCGGCACCTTCCTCGCCTCCGCCAGCTGCCTCTCCAGCTCACTAATTCTGCCCTCAAAGCTCAGCTTCACCTTTACGAGCTCTCCCTGGGCAGTCAGAGCCTCGCCCTTGGCAGACTTCAGCTCAGCTCGAAGCTTCGCCCGGTCGGCATCGGCGGCAGCAATAGCGCCTTCAAGCTCAACCTTCAACTGAGCAACAGTGCTTTCAAGCTCAGCCTTTTGCAGGGCGGCATCCTCGGCGATTCGGGTCGCCTCCTCGACCTTGTTGGCAGCCAGGTCCTGGCTCGACTTAGCGTCAGCCTGGGCCGAGGCAACGGCGGTCTCGAGCTCGGCCACGCGAGCGAGCACACGATCGTGCTCGGCCTTGTCAGTGGCCTCGCGCTTCTCCTCCTCGAGCTCGGCAATGCGCGCTAGAAACTGGCGCCTGTCCCTGCGAGACTGGGCAAGCCTGTTGGCGTAAGCCTTGATCCCAGCAGCAAACTACAAAGAAACAACTACGATCAGTTCGGCGGAAAACCCCAGTCGAAAACAAATCCAAACAAGTAACACTTACGCGAGAAAGGTCGATCCCGAGCAGACCGGCCAGGCGAGCTGAGGAGCACTCGTTGAAGGTCTCCTCCAGGGTCTCATCGGCGATGTCAAGGATCACCTTTTGCCCTCTCGAGTGGAGGGTATCGGGGCTCATGGCGGCTCGACTGAGGAAGAACGGGAGGAGTAGCCGAGCTCGGGGTAAACCTCGGCTCGGGGAAAGATTTGTAGCACTACGAACACTCCTCACGGGAGATGCTCGGCGCCAACAAGGCATCTGGGCCGCGGCAGCAACGAAGCAGCAGCGGCGGCAACGAGAGCGGCGGCGGCAGTCGTAGCGGCGCGCGGTGGGAGCAGCAGCAGCAGCAACAGCGTCTTTGCTCATTACGGTGTTCTTTGTTGACCACGAGAGGGGACTCAAGCCCGGCGAGGACGAGAGGACCCGCGAGCACTGCGGCCGAGGTGGGCTCTTCGACCCTCAGTTTCTTCCTCGATTCAGGGCCCGAGGTGGACTTGACCCTCTTCTCAGCCCCCCTCGAGCTGGACACCTTCTCCTTGCCCTTGTCAACGGGCAAGAGCGTAGTCGGGAGCACCCCGGGGTTCCCAGCTAAGGTCGCGGCAACGCGAGCCCGACCAAGCTGTTCCGACCTGTCAGCTTTAGCCTGGGCTCGCATAGCCGTGCTCCTTCTCCTCCTCGAATCAACGTCTTCCATACCTGCAAAATTGAAGAAATGTCAGGACCATGAAATGCATGCAAAGAAAGCTAAAAAACTCAAAAACAAAGATATACTTTCAACAAGTCAATGGTGGATGCAACCCTTCTCCGGGTCCCTATGGCAGCCAAAGCAATTCCGATGAAGCACGAGATCCTTGTGAAGAATCCACCCCGGGAAGCTCTCGAATGGGGGAAAGGTGCACATCGGCGGCAGGCCGTTAACCTTGAGGGAGACAGGCCGTGTGACGAGGAGGTGCTCATCTTGGACTATCCTCTTCCAGTCATAGCACCGAACCTGCGCGCTACCGCGAACACCCAAAGGAGCCTCCAAAGCTTGCTTCGCCGACCTGTCATACTCATCCAGGTCGGCATTATGAATCAGGGTGTATGGCTCCTCCGTCGGAACCGCGAAGTTCCACCCCAGCCTACTCTCGACTAAAATCACCTTGTCGGCCCGGCCAGGCACTTCTTTGGGGGTGGAAAATAACTTCACCTGTAATTTTGGCTTTTGGCTTGAAGGCGATTGTTATTGCGGTCGAGGTGGAAGTAGTGGCAAAAAGGGTCAAGGTCGGCTCAAACCCGGCATGCGTGTACTCGCGGCGAAACAGTCAAGATCCTCATGGTGTTCCAAGAAAGGTCGAGGGACGGTCGACGTCACATCCGAGCTCGCGAGATGAAAGGATCCGGCGGAAGTCGGAGGCCCAGTTCGAAAAAACTTAGGTAGAAGCCAACTCGGCTCCTCATGGCCCTCAAAGTGTCCGGGTTAAGTATGGGGTCGGGGAGGTGCCCTCGATAATCGTCGAGTTGTACGGATACTGGATTCCCATGAATCCAGTCGGCGAGTCATCCTATTCATCCAATCCGGAATGCACGCCTCCCCGCACCAGCGTCAGCATCGACTTGCTTCCTCTTCTTGCTCCGAGGTGCCCGCAAAGCATGACTAGCGTCAAGAATCGAGGTCGGCGGCACCGCCGAGGTGATGGCTTTGGAGGGCCGCGGCCTTACTAGCGACCCTATTATCATCAAAATACAAGTACGAAGCTGACATGGCGGCGTCATATCTCTCGATGATCCTCATCGAGGAGCAAAGGAATATTCGCAACCCTATAGGGCTCGTCGGGAGGGACGACCAAGCCGTCCAGGTTGGCGCCCGGGTCGTCAACAAGGTTTTCGCCTCGCTAGGCGGACAACTCTCCGGTCGCCGTCCTCGGTAACATATAGCTCGGCCCTTGGGCGGCCGGCAAACATGGGGCCTTCATTGGCTCGCTTGGTCCTCATGTTCTCGAAAGGGAACACGAGGAGGATGAACTAACGGGAAGAATGGCTAAGTATGAAAGGCGGGTCGGCCTAAAGCTACCCCTTAGACGGTCGGCTCGGGCGATCGACTCGGTTGACCAAGCGAAGAGGGCCACCACGGTCAAAACTTGAAAAATCTAAAACCCGCCGGAATCCCAAACCCGAACACGGTGAAGTCACCGGAGACGAGAAAAAGTAAAGGAAACGGGCTCAAAACAGAGAAACGGAGGAAAGTTCAAGGAATACTAACCTAGAGCCTTGAGAAAGCAGGAAATGCAAGAACAGGCCGGAATCGAGCTTTTGGAAGAAGAATGGGACGCGGAAATCGCCTATCGCCGGAGTGTTTGAGGAGGTTTGGTAAAAGTGAAAATGAATAGGGGCTCTAGCTTATATAGGGAATCAAGCCGGGTCAACCGTGTAAAAACACGCGGATCTTTGAGCGACGCCGTTTCGTGTCATGATTTCAACCGCCGTTTTGAATTTGAAGGACGTGCCATTAAATGCGCCTTGTGGACGCGCACCCATTAAATGCGCACGTTCTCCAAGAAAAGTACAACGACCGAGTGGAATCGGAAGCTTCTCGAGAGCGGTCGGCTCGGTGCAACGCGTCTCTTACTTCTCACATCGAGGATAAATCCTCTCCTCGAGAAGTGGGGGCTCGAACGGCCTCATCCTTCCCTCGACACGTGGCCCTCACCTCGGCGGCCGGGTCACGCACTGGAGCCCAGCCGAGGTAGGACCCCGCCACGTCGAAAGCCGACTGGAAGGCACATCGAGATCGGCATATCGGATCCCGGCATGCTCTATCCTCTTGACGACTGGTAGATCCCCGAGCGACTGTGATCTCGGGGCAGTCGACACCCGCTACAAGCGACCGGCCACAAGCCGACCTCGACTCAACCCCGCCGAATCCCGCTTGCGCACGTGGCTCGCCCTACTTGGACATAGGGAAGGCACGGTTCGCGATACGGAAGCTGCTCCACCTTCCCACCTTCGACGGGAAAGTACAAGGACCACGGTACGGAGAACGGCCACGATCTCTGAACCAGTACCGCCGCTGCGGCACTAGGGGACAAAGATTGGCACGGGATTGTCTCCACACGGTCTCCTCTCCATGAAGAGATACCACCCTCCGCCCGCCTATAAATACCAAGGTATGGACTCACTCAAGAAAGAGGAACATTATTCACACACACTCTTGCACTCCTAAACTCTAGCTCATTATCATCGGCCACATTCACGAGACCAAGTTACGTGAACAGCAGCCATCCCACCACCTTATGCCGACTCTTACGCCGGAGGGTTTTAGTGGGTAACCCCGGCTCCACGACGGTGCTTTTCATCTGTCTCAGTCACTGTTCCATTCCCTACTCACGATTACCGAAAGAATCCGGCAACTCACGGCCCAATATCCGGATAGACTACGACCTGACACCTACGTGGGCCGGCGTGGTCACGGCTCATTTTGGCGTGATCGGTGTATAAATTGGGTTTGGGACCTAATATAAAAAGAAATCGAAAGCCCTAAAAGATAGAAAGATTCAAAAAGAAAGAGAGAGAAATCGCATACCATGGTTACACACTTCCCGGTCTATGGTCTTGCCGTCTATCTTCCTTCACTTCCTCTTCGAAAACCCTCGGCGAGGTAGCTCCCGGAAACCTCTATAACCCTGTGTGAGACACGATACAACTCACTTGTCATCACCAACGCGAAAAGGCAAAAAAATATAGACAAAAATAGAAGGAATCGCACGGATGTAGAGCCGACTGCCGGAGAGAAACTTGAATCGATCGAAACTGTGTTGGAGAAGGAACGAAAGCTCACAAAAGGATTAGTGTACTGCGTTGAGCGTGTTTGGTGAGGGGGAGGGGAATTAGAATGCTGAAATTATACTAGGCGGGAAAATTTGGCCGCTCCTTTTTTTATTAGGTATAGCCTTATACAACGTTTTTATCCTAAACGTTGTCAAATCCATGATAACGACAACGTTTGTAACTAAAACGTTGTCAATTCCCTTAATAACTACAACGTTTTTACCATAAACGCTGTCAATACTGTTATAATAACCACGTTTATTACAAAAACGTTGTTAAAAATGTAATATACAACGTTTATAAAACAAACGTTGTCTTTAACTAACTTTTAACAACGTTTTTTAAAAAACGTTGTGCAAAAAACGTTGTTAAAAGTCTTTTTTGCTGTAGTGCGTCTACTCTATCTGCTTACCAAACCTCAAGAAAACAAACAAACACAGAGTGAGTCGAAGACTCAGCAAGTTACTAAATGCAATTTCATGGCATGTGATCATGCAGCATGTCAAGATAAGATATAACAACGCTTTAAATCTAATCTCAGTTAAAAGCAGTATATCACAACAACAAATAATTTCATACGCACGATAGGCTCAACGTATATATTGCCCACGATTTTTATCGCGCATCATGATTTTCATCATGTATAATTGTGTCCACGGTCTTCACCGCGCATCATGATTACTCTGTCGTAGATGTTTACTGCTGGTCTTCATCATGTATTTCATGCATCAATACATTCCCCAGTAATTACTGCTGGTTCTCATTATCACAAACAAGTAGATGTTTACTTGCTATCTCTTATCATGCTTTAATTTCATGAACAAGTAGATGTTTACCTGCCATTAATTACTTTGTCGTAGTGCTTGTAAATACTAAGCACATTACTAGTCACATACACATGCTATTATTCTCTGCATATATCATATCACATGTCTTAGCGCTTAACATTTATCTGTAAGCAGCTATCATTACTATATTAAACTATCTTTGTTTCTGATTTACAATGGATCCCATTACTATCGTGTCATATTCTTATGTCATCAAACTATATTTTACTTTTATTTGTGACATGATACTTTGTATCCCGTACTCATTCCATATTCACTTTACCATATATGTCATAGCATTTATGACATTATAACTTTACTAATGTGTCTCCCTAATATTTTAGGGACACTTCATATAATACACATTAATCATATTCGACTCTATTAGAGTCGTCAACCTATACCACTTGCTAACAACTAGTACACATTTGATCATGGCATGAGACTATCTTTAGTTTATCATGCATACACTTTAAATGGAAGGGGGTTAGTAACTTACCTCCTAAGTAAGCTTTCGAAAGGGTTTTCTTATTTAATATATCGCTCCCATGGAATTGGTTCGTCCAAACTTTGGACAACCATTTATCCCAAACAAGTGTTACACATCAACTTCACAAATAGTATATGAACTACTTGTCTTTTATAGCATGAGAACTATTTTTAGTCTATCATGCAATATTTAAAGATGAGGGTTGGGTTTCGTAAGTTACCTCTAGCGCTTTTCCTTAATTAAACTTTACCCGGAAATGATCTACTCATCGAACACGTCACTTCTACAAAAATCAATTTATCCAAATTCTGAATAGTTGAGCATCAAACGAGCCTCGTCGAAAATGATCTACTCGTCGAACACGTCGTTTCTATGGAAATCAGTTTGTCCAAATTCTGAATACCCGAGCACCAAATGAGCCTTACACCCAAGAGAAGTGAAAGAAGTGTGTGTTTTTAATATGTGAAAGTATATGAATAGTAAGGATTTTCAAGCCCTTTAAATAGGCCTAAGGTAAGCAGGTGAGTCACCACCATTTCTCCCAGGTTACGACACGTGGCAACGAGGTGTCGCGAATAGGAAGCAACCTGGTTGGGTTGCGCCATAGCACTAGCGCGGCTGCGCCCGACATGAAAATTTTGCCTTTCCCCCTTATGATGGCGCGGTCGCTCTATCCCCCTTGCACTGGCCTGCTGAATTTTGAGCTTTATTCTCCTAAACATTATCCAAACCGATCTTAGGGTGTCCCAAAACATTTTAGGATGATTATAAACTTAAACCCAAGTCCTTAAAAGCGTAAACTATGCCGAGAATCAACCCATTAGGGTTATAAATTAAAGTTTCTCAATTCTTTCTTTCCAGGATTAATTCTAACGAGACATAATACCAAGATAATTTGGTACGGGGCCTTACATTTCCCCCTTCCCCCCCCCCCCAAACAATGCTCATTTTAGGACCAACAAGAAAGAAGATAGAAACATACTTCTGTTTTAGGCCAAGTGATGTAGCGAAAGCCCTAGCAAAGTAACTATAGTATCAACACTATTGAGATCGTGCATGACTACCAACAATTGATCTTTCAAATCCTGTTAAGGTCTAAAACCTACCATAATTTAGGCATCAATTCTCGTTAATTCAAAGGAATATCGAAAAACTGGAATAAATGATAGATCTCCTATAATTATTGGCGCACAGTGGCGGGCGCATATTGAATGGAGTGGGGTCACGTGACCCCACTTGACTTTTAAAAAAAAATTAATAGTAGTAATAATCATTAATCAGCCCAAACACCTCACGCGATACTCTCTCTCGCTCTCCTTCTCTCTCGGCGATACCAGCGCACGTCCGCACCACGGCACCACACCAGTCGGCAGTCACCACCAAGCCTGCAGGCCACCAGGCCCACCACCGTCCACAGTCCAGCCATTGTCTGGAAGCAGACTCAAGCAGTTCGTGTTCACCAATCGTCAATCGTCATCCATCCCCCATTCTTCGCCATTCGCCAATTGCAGGCAGCCGCAACAGTGAGTCACTAGGTACGCTATCTGCGTCAATCTCTCATTCTGATATGAAATAGACGATTAGAAGAAATAGCCCTAATTTGAAAACTGAAATAGCCCTAATTTTAAATTAGGGCTATTTCCACAAATTAGCCCTATTAGTAATTTGTATATCGTGTTACCGTATGTGCCTAACTGCCTATGTGATTTTGTGTGTTCAAAATCTTGGTAGGAAATCTTTATTTATTTAATCTAAAATTAGGGTATTTAATTTGGGGTTAAGTAGTTGATTTATAAGATGTTCTTTTTTTTATTTGTAGATTTCCAAATTGAGGTGGATTTTGAAGGAATTTGGTTTTAGTGAATATGGAGAGATTTTTTAAACCAAAACAATCAGATGAAATTGGAACTGGTTTAAGGGTGGCCGCTTCTAGTAGTACATCTGCTAGTGTTCAACAGTCTCTTCCCGTTACTTCAGCTGCGAAAGAATTAGTTGATTTGAATAGCTTTCCTTCAGATCCCGCAGAAATAAAAAAGATATTTGAATATAACCCAAACCAAGTTGATGAAATTAGAAAAGCTTATCTGTTAAAGGGGCCTTGTCAACCCCGTGGCCATGATTTTCCTCAGAAACTGATGGGAGCTAAATTACGTCATTTTAATCTGAATTGGTTTAATCAATATGTTAATTGGTTAGAATATAGCATGAAAGAAGATAAAGCATATTGTTTGTGTTGTTTTATTGTTTAGAGATCAAATCAACAATAAGGGTGGTGGTGAAGCATTTGTAAGTAAAGGTTTTTGTGCTTGGAATAAAAAAGAAAGGTTGGATATCCATGTTGGTGCGGTTAATAGTGCTCATAATATGTCATTAAAGAAGTGTGAGTATCTAATGAGACAAGAACAATCTATTGTGGTTGCTCTTCATAGACAATCAGACATTGTGAAAAATAAATATCAAATTCGATTACTTGCTTTAATTGATGCTTGTAGATTTTTATTGCACCAAGAGTTGGCTTTTCGTGGTCATGATGAGTGAACGACCTCAGCCTTCAGCTGGACACGTGGCAGACATCGCGACCTTATAGGCTCCAGCTGGGCAAGCGCCGAGGTGACATACGTCCACTTTAATATGACGACCTGACAATCGCATTGCGACAGGTCGCTTACTTCACCAGTATACTCTCCCAGCACGCTGACCACAGGGACCCACAATGCGACCTGGACATATCCCGAGCCGACCACGACAGCATCGGGCGACCTGGAAACATGCCAGGCCGACCTCGACGTATTAACATCGAGCGACCTGGGTACATACCAGGTCGACCACAATGTAACCCCTCTCAGCTCAGCAAACAGAGTCCTATACGGAGTCACCTCACGCCTGGGAAAGAGTCCTGCTACAACTCCACATACATCAGTCCTAAGCATACAAGGAAACGTAATCCGAAAGACATGAGAATTGATCATATCTCCCCCATTCCAAAACCTTTTAGGGTTATGACTCATCTCCTTATAAATAAGCACCCTCACAGGCCTCAGTAGGTACATGCAAATTACTTGTTTACAATATACTCTCTTAGCTTTACATCTCCTCTACTGTATTGCTAATTCTCACGCCTGAGGGTTATCGCTAGGACAACCCAGCCCCCCTTACGGTGTGCTTTGTTGGTCACAGGTTCTCAAGCTATCTACATTTCAAGGGCAATCCTTGCTACACGAGCCGGAATCCTACTAGACAACACATGTGGATCAGACGCGGTCACCTTCAACCGTTTTTGCGTGATCAATGAGAGTAAAGATTCTTTAAACAAATGGAATTTTCTTGAAATGATTAAGTATACTGCTGATCAAAATGAATATGTTCGTAAAGTTGTTTTAGGAAATGCTATCAAAAAGAAAAATTGTCAAATGATTTCTCCTCACATTTAAAGGGATATTGTTCATTGTTTTGCACAAAAGATAATACGAAATTTAATTGAGGAGTTTAAAGATGATTTTTTTTCACTGATGTTGGATGAGTCTAGTGATGTATCTGACAAAGAACAAATGGTTGTGGTTGTGCGATTTGTTGACTCTTGTGGGAATGTGAAGGAGTGGTTTATTTGTGTTGTCCATATGATGGAGACTTCTGCTTTGTCTTTGAAATCTGCTATTGATAATGGGTTTGCTGATTTTGGCTTGAGTTTGATGAAAATTTGGGGTCAAGGATATGATGGGGCAAGTAATATGAAGGGTGAATTCAGTGGGTTGAAGACTTTGATTATGAATGAAAATCAGTCTGCATATTATGTTCATTGTTTTGCCCATCAACTTTAATTAGCTCCTGTTGTTGTGGCTAGAAAAAATCTTGATATTGCAGACTTTTTAAATATGATTTCCACTTTAATTAACGTTGTTGGAGCATCTTGTAAGCGTAAAGACATGATTCGACAGAAACAAGCAGAAAAAGTGACGGAAGGAATCAATAATGGTGAGTTTGAGACAGGGAAGGGATTAAATCAAGAGTTCAGTCTTAAGAGGGCTGTGGATACTCATTGGGGGTCTCATTATAAATCATTGTTGAACTTGGTTGCTTTATTTTCTTCTGTTCTTGAAGTTCTTGAAATTGTTTCGTGTGATGCGACAGATTCATCGAAAAAAGCTCAAGCGGTTTGTTTATTGGGATATTTGCAATTATTTGATTTTGTCTTTAATTTGCAATTGATGCTGACTATACTTGCGTTCACACATGAGTTATCATTAGCTTTGCAAAGGAAAGATACAGATATTTTGAATGCTATGGCACTTGTTAAAGTAACTAGGGAGAGATTGCTTGTGGCAAGAAATGATGGATGGAGATCTCTTTTAGGTAAGATCACAGCTTTTTGCAATGAGAATGAGATTGATTGTGTGGATATGAACGATGAATATGTTAATCGTCACCGTCCTCGGCATAAAACAAACATTGCTAACGATTTTCATTATCGTGTGGAATGCTTTAATGTCATTATGGATCAGCAGATTTTAGAGATTAATGATTGGTTCAATGAGGTCAATTCCGAGTTGCTTCTTTGTGTTGCTAGTTTGAATCCAAGTTATGGTTTTGCTGATTTCAATATAGCAAAATTGGTAAGACTATCTCAATTTTATTCGAATGACTTCTCTCAATTTGAATGTCTGATTCTTGCAAATCAACTAGAGATATATATTATGGATTTGTGATCAGATGACAAATTCAGTCAATTGGAGGGTCTTACTGATCTATCTACATCGCTAGTGCAAACAAGAAAATACTTGTCGTACCCATTGGTGAATTGGCTTTTGAAGTTAGCATTGATTTTGCCGGTAGCAATAGCAAGCGTGAAAAGATGCTTCTCCACAATGAATACTGTGAAGACAGATTTACGAAACCGAATTGGTGATCAATTTTTAAATGATTGTCTCGTATGTTTTATTGAAAAAGATTTGCTTATGAGAATTACAAATGATGATGTAATTAAACGTTTTCAAATTATGAAAACACGTAAGGGACAAATATAATTTCTAAACTTTGTATTGTAATACAATATTATTAAATTTGTGCCTTCGCTTAAGAATTTGTCTGCGTCCACCACTGTTGGCGCACCAACAATAATTTTATTAATCAATCAAAAACGTGAATTAAAACATTGACAAGATCCCTTTATATATGCTGAAAGACTCAACAAGTAATCCCAAAACTTAAGAAGAAAAGTGGAGTCCTAATCAAAAAGGAAAACAAAATACTGAATCTTAATAATTAAAGAAAATTAGAATCATATTTAAAAACTTATTCCTAATCCTAATAAAAGTAGAAATTAAAATCAAACGACTAATAATACTATGAGATTATTAATGCTACTTAAAATAGAAAACTAAATTAAAATAGAACTAATATTTTGGACAACTCTTCCATGTCTCATCTTGATCCTCATCACAAAAATTTCACTATTTTATTTTAAAAGTACATTTTTAAAAATCATGCTTATAATTTTTATAATTTTTTATCTTTAACCTTCTACTTGTGCTGTAAGTATTTTTATAATTATAAAAAAATTTAATAACATTAATATATTCATTAATTATTAAAATTTTCAAACATACGACACTCGTGTTCACTACTCTTCGTCCTAATAGAAACAAAATAAGAGTAAATATTTTTTACTTTCTTTGATCAATTAAATTAAATTTTGGATAGATATTTAACGAGAATATAGTTATTTTATAAGAAAATTACAAAACACATGGATTTAAGTACTCCTCCGTCCCTAAATTATTGTCTTCATTTCCTTTTTCGTCCGTCCCAAAATAATTGTCTTGTTTGAAACTTTCCTTTTTAGAACATCACTTTTACTATTTTACCCTTACTTTTTCTTCCTACTTTAATTATGAGCCACATACACATGGGCATTAAAGGAAACAACACACTTTTTCAATACTATTCTAATATTAATAATCAGGTCAATTGAGTTTTCTTAATCCGTGTGTCGAGTTAACCCAGACAATAATTTAGGGACGGAGGGAGTACTATTTTTATTAGTGTCCAAAAAGTACTAGTATTTGAAAAGGGAATTGCTATTCCAACCCCCAAAAATGCTAAGCATACCCATTTACTTAGTTCACGCCCCTTCAAATATTATACCACCTATATTACTAAGTATACCCCCACTTTTTTTCTATTTTACCCTTTAACAATAAACCCCAAATTCTCACCCACCCAAATTAAAACACTATCTACCCAACCTACTTCCAAAGCCTAAGATCTTCACCAGCTACAAGGCTTCCTTAATACTCGGTATGCACACTCTATCACATTGCTTTGACGCCAACTGTTACTTCCTAATATTGGGCATCAAACGCCGAGGTATAATTGGATGAAACGAGAAGAAAATGATGGGCCTTTAGGAATTAATAACACTGATTACATAGATAACTGCAAACCATGCTCTTTTCCTGCTAAAACAAACGGACTCTGCATTTGTAGGTCATTCACAATCACAAGCCAAGGAGTATGCAATTTTTTAATAATTTTTTGAATTTTTTGAAGAAAATTGCGAATGGAATGTGCGGCCTCAAGACGCCCTAGAATGTGCACGTCGCCGCACATTAGAGCTGCGGTCGGGGTGCCGCACATACCATTAAGCGTGCAATAAGGGGTGTCGCACATATCTTAGGGTTCTCAAAAATTTTAAGGGTAATATAATCTTTTAAAATTGTGGCAATTTTATAATAATGGTAAGGGGTATACTCGTCAATATTGCGGTGGGAATAGCAAATGGATTCCTTCCAGATTGAGTATTCCTCGCCAACCTGTCACTCTTTCCTACTCTTCGAGAAAACTCACTCTATTTCAGTATTTCTCTCCAACAATTTCCGAAATCTTTGCCGGTCAACACTCCCAATCAGCTCAAAGTACCGATTCCTGGTTAATCCATGGCGGCGATTCAGTCAAAGCTGTTCGTTTCCTTGCTTTTCTCGCTATTCCTGCTTTCCCATTTCACTGATGCCGACAATGTTGTCTATTGCAGTGAGTTTTCTCCCATTCTATCACAACTTTAATTTCCCCTTTCAATTTATCACAATCCAGTTTATCCTGATTTACCTGTCTCGTATTTTGGGTTAACACGATCAATTCATCCCAAATAATTACTTGATGTTGAATTTGGATTACATAATTTTTCTGTCAAAATTAATTACGTACGACTTCGATCGTCACAGACCAACTATTTAAGCTCTTGTTCAAAGTGTTTGGCAAACTAATTTTTGGCCCTTTTGTCACTGTGTTTAGTGATCTCTGTTTGTATTTTTATATCCAAAAAGTTGGTGTAGTTTTGGCAATTTGAAGAGTGATTTGATAAGTAATCCGTAATGAGGTGATAATAGATTATGTAACAAGTTTAACTGCGGAAACTAAATTGAACCGAGTAACACGAACAAAACACAGATTTCGCAACATTTTTCTGATATATTTCTCAAAAGGATAGCATAATACAGAAATGGAAATATCGATAATGGAAACTTAGCTGTAATGAAAACAAATGAAAACTAGAAAATAGATTCAGATCTGCCTAAATTTCCTTTGCTACATTCCTGGCTAAATAAAGGTGATGATCCAGTGAATATTCCTCCAGTTGCAACAGTCTGACACGCGGCCCAATTAGAATGCTCTATCCGTTATTGATTGCGACAACCCCAAGGCACCCCTCCACTAATTCTAATGACACTGTTTTACAACCTGATTTCAAAAGCCTACTAACCGTTATATTCTAACGGTCCCTTCCTCAGCGCATGTCTTCCAAGTGTTTGTGAAAATCCCTAAATCATAACAGTGGCCTCTCCTTCAGCAAATCCTTGTCCACAAGGATTGAAGGCCGGGAAATTCTTGGCAATGAACTGGGCATCCTCCCAAGTTGCCTCCTGTGGTGTTCCTTTGCCCACTGAATCAAGATCTGGGGCATGGCTGCATTGTGTGACTTGATCAAATGGTGATCCAACAAAGCGATGGGGTAGATTAAAAATTTACCCACTGTGCCTACAAGTGGAAGTTGGGGGCTATGATTTTCTTGGATCCGAGCTTCTTCATCAGCAATGGCACATAAAAGATGGAGTGTACGGCGGTCTTCTGTGAGTTTGAGTCAATATGCAACCTTGCTAGTGCGTTCCACAATTTCAAATGGCCCATAAACCGTGGAGCAAGTTTAACATCCCGACGCAGAGATAAGGTAGCCTGCGGTTAGGTAGATATTTCAACCACAAGCAATCCCCAACTGGGAACTCATTCAGTTCCATTCGTGTCGGCATACGCTTTCATCCGATTTTGAGCTATGCCAAGCTGCTCCCCCAACAGTGGTAGAAACTCAACTATATCTGACTTACCCGTGGCGTTGAGGTGGTGGAAAGTTAGTTGTGGGGGTGTAGCCAAACACCACTTGAAATGGGTCATGTTGAGGCTTGATGGTGGTTGGTGTTGTACCACCACTGTGCCAATGTCAACCAATGAGCTCAGCGATGAAGTCGGTGACTGTGTCATGCAACACAGTTACGTCTCCAAACATCAATTGACTCGTTTGGTCTGGCCATCAGTTTGTTTATGGTAAGCCAGCTGTGTGTGAGCTGGATGTCTAGTAATTTGAACATTTCCCGCCAAAACTGTCTTAAAAACAATGGGTTGCGATTAGTGATGATCGTTTTGGGCAGACCATGGAGTTTGAATATGTTATCAAAAAATTCATATCCAAGTCCTTAGCTGTGAATGGGTGCTTGAGCCCTATGAAGTGGCCAAAATTGGAGAAGCGATCCACAATTACCCAAATACAGTCCGTCCCATTCGACTTAGGAAGCCCCTCTATAAAATCCATCAAGATATCCTGCCACGGGTATCAGGGAATTGGCAGGGGTTGAAGTAATCCTGGTGGGTGCACACGCTCGGTTTTATTGCACTGACATTCATCACATTCACGGATCCATTGCTTTACCTTATGCCTCAAAGACGGCCAAAATAAACATGATTCCACCATTTTAAAAGTGCCTTGTTCCCCCGAGTGGCTCCCTACTCCTATCAAATGCAGTTTCTTGATCACCTGTTTGCGCAACTCTCCAAGCTGAATGCCCACATACCACCTGCCTTTATACCTTAGTAAGTCCCCCACAAAGGTTTAATCTGGTAGAGATTCTGGGTCATGCCGAGCTGATTGATCATTTCTATAGAAAATTGGTCACCTTGGCCTGACCTCTTGGACTGATTTTGGCTTCGCTTGAGTCAATAGGAATGCCTCCCATCCGTCCCCATCAACTACCCTTAAAAGGGCATTGTCTGCCTGTTCTCCGTACCTTTCTTGTACATAGTTGTGTAATTGAGGCCCAGTATTTTTGTAAGCCATTTCTGCTACAAAATGGTTGTCACCCTCTGGTCCAGTAAGTGCTTGAGACTCTGGTGATCTGTGCATATTTCAGATGGGTTCCAATCAGGCAATGTTCCCACCTTCTCATCGCGTAAATAATTGCTAGCATCTCCTTTTCATAAGTCGAAAGGCCCTAGTGTGGAGGTGCTAGAGCCGTACTTAAGTATGCAATCGGATGCCCACTTTGCATGAGTCCTGCCCTAATGCCCGAGTGTGAGGCGCCTGTTTCCAAACGGCTGTTGAAAATTGGGCATCGCCAAAACAGGGTCTGGCTCATGGCAGTCTTCAATAGTTCAAAAGTTTTTTCTGCATCGCTAGTCCATATAAAGGCCCCTTTCTTGATTAGCTCTGTAAGTGGATTGCACAGCAGCCCATAATTACGCACTAACCTCCTGTAATAACTCGTTAATCCCAATAATCCACGCAATTCTTTCACGTTCATAGGCCTTGGCCAATTCCTCATAGCTTCCACCTTGGTTCCCTCAGCCTCTACACCTTCTTTTGAAATAAAATGGCCCAAGAATTCCAACTTAGTTCTACCAAATTCCCTCTTACGCAGTTTTGGCAAACAACTGGTTGTTTTGCAAAATGCCCAACACTATCGCCAGATGTTTGACACGAGCCTCCCTGCTTTCACTGTTTACCAGAATATCGTTAAAAAAAAAAGTACATATCTCCATAAATGATCTACAAAAATAGTGTTCATAAGGAATTGGAATATAACGGGTTGTTGGTCTATCCTGAAGGCATGACCACAAATTCGTACAGTCCCTGATGGGTTCGAAAGCCATCTTATAAATGTCCTCCTTGTTAATCTTGTCTGATGATATCCCAAACACAGATCCAGTTTCGTGTAGTACTTTGCTCCACAGAGCTCGTCTAATAATTCCTCGATGATGGGCATAAGAGATTTGTCTTTTATGGTAATATTATTCAGCTTTCGGTAGTCAAGGCCGCACCACCGGGTACGGTCTTTCTTCTTAACTAAATGACTGGTGATGCAAATGGACTAGTGCTTCGCCGTATTATTTGAGCTTCCACCTTGTCTCTGACCAATCTTTCAGTCTCATCTTTTTCGGACATGCGGATACCTATAAATCTTCAAACTCATAGGTCCACGTCCAGTAATCAAGGGTATTTAATGATCGTGTGTCCTCACTAGGGGCAGGCTGCTAGGTTGTTCAAACACCGGTCGAGAGTCAAGATACTGCTCGAGAACACGGGTAAACCAGCTAGGTATAGTAGGAACTTTAGTGACATCCATGTCACACAAGTACCCCGCAATCGCCTGTGGTTACTTCCTCAACTACTTCTCTAAAGCCTCCCTGTCATTGCGTTCAAGGAGGGTTTATGGCCCCCTGTGCCCCTTGCATTTAACCTCTCTCCCAAGTCCCATCCTTCACTACTGTAAGCCCCATGGTTTTTAAATCAAAGGAGATTGGGCTCACTTCTTTCATCCATTGGAGATCTAGGACTGCATCACAACCACCTAGGTCCAATTTATTATCTCAGCCACACACATGGCCTTGAATCTCCCATTCAAAGTCTGGGCACTTCAGATGGCTATGAATGTTTGACCCATCAGCTACGGTGACCACAAAAGGATTTGTGGGTTCAACTCTACACCCAATCTCCTCGGCCAATTTTGAATCGAGAAAATTGTAGGTGCTGCGTGTGAATTTTTGTAGGTTCAACTCTACACAGGCCTTTCTTTCTGTGAGCTTGCCGCTGCACTGGAGTTAACTTTTTGTAAGATGTAGTTGGATGGGGAATTTTTGTTGAGGTTAGAAGTTGACCTCGTTGAGAACGAGGCTGGGGAATTATTGTAATTGGGTTTAGTTGACGTTGTCCCCATTGAATTGGGTTTATAGGAGCCCCAGTATAACTTGAATTGGAACTCCTTGGGATCACTGTGTTTGTTGGCTTGGCTTGCTTTCACCAGTGCTCCCAGTGGACTCATGAAACCTTGCTAACACATGTGTCTGATGTGATGTTGTAGGAAACGACACTTGCATCACATTATGAAAATCCTCCTTCAATCCCCCACAAAAGTATCAACGTAATCCATCTCGGTTAGGGCGCTATTTTTGAGTCTCATCCTTCCCATCACTTCTTCAAATTGATCTTGGTAGTCCCTTAGCCTGTTTGCTTAAGAGCTTTAAGTTCCCAGATTATGTTTTCGTGAGGGAAGGTCCCAAATTGTTTACACACTTCTCTAGACAATCATCCCACGCACTGGCGGCCTGTCCATCTGATATGACTTCCACCATTGACTAGCTTAAGCATCCAAGTGAATCGAGACCACAATTGTCTTGTGGAACTCATCCATTGGGTGTAGGGCGAAGTAAGCCAATCACTTGCTTACCCAGAATTGTGGTCTGTCCTATCAAATTGTGGGAAGTCTAACTTGGGTTTCAGATTATTGTAACTTGCATAAACAGGAGGGGGGGTTAAAAATTAGGAATATACTGACTAATGACTATGCATCAGAACAGATGTGGATTGTGGGAAAAAAGCAGGAGCAGCTACATTGAACATAGGTGGAAATATTGGGGAGGCGGTGGTGTTAAAAGATGTAGGAATTATGAGGATTTAAGGGCTATGTTACAAGGACTTGGGTGTGGGTGTCAGGTACAGATACTTACCTAGAAGACGGATCCAGGGAAAGCATAAATTATAGGATGATTCAAAAATAGGATACATGTACTTGGACATGGCTTATGCTCAAAAGGATCCAAAAATAGGGTGTGGCTACTTTATATTTTATGCTTGGTTTGCTAATCATACATTATGTTTGATATGGGAATTAATCAAAAATCATAAAGTTTAGGAGTCTGTTTAAGAATAGTTGAGAGTTTGATATTATTAGTTTAAATTGTAACAAACTTGACTGAAATCATGAGCTGGTGTATCCATTTACAACTTGAGGAGACACGGATCCAACACCCATATCTACGCAGATCATGTCCAACATCGGTGTGGCGAATCAAATGAAGAGTCCTGTTACACAGTTTACAGGCCTCTGTTGGGGGGGTAGCGTTGGGATTGGTGAGGATCAAGCTGTTCTGAGCTCAAACCCACCTGTTTCCATGGCTAGCCCTCCACTCCAGCTTCTCAGCCCTTGAGTGTGCAAGTAGTCTTCATTCCGAGAACTCTTTCTGTCGCTGACTGCTTTTCTGAATGATGCTTCTTACCACAGACCCACAAAAGCCGCCACTATGACAAGTGAAACTCACTAGAGTTACTAAATAAGAAGGTAGTTTCGGGGCTTTCACTTGGGATTGCTCTTCGGACAAGAGAGTTTGAAATCCAGTTTCATGGAACTCGGTCTACTTTGATGAACTAAGACCAAAGCCTTCGCCCTACTAATAAAATAAAAGGCCGTATCTTGGATTCGTTGAACTTTCGCTCTGTGCTATCACCTCCTTCAGACACTTTCCCTGTGTCCCCATCACTTCCTTTCAAGACTCGAGGATCAAAAGAATTCCCTCGGTCAAGCTCTGCAAGTGGCCTATGTCCCATCGCAGAGCCATGTTTCTCAGCCATCTCCGCCCTCAACAATGAGATTTGACTTTCATTTTCCTTGATAGCATGTTCATTACCTGCAACCTTGTTCCATCCGCCATTGTTTCACGGTCAGAGGACCGTGAGCTCTGATACCACTGTAATAAGTTTAACCATGGGAACTAAGTTGATCAGAGTAGCACAACACAGATTTTGGGATGAATTTCTGATATACTTCTCAAAAGGAAAGAACAACACAGAAATGGAAATAAAGACAATGGAAACTTGGCGCTAAAGAAAACAAATAAAAGTAGAAAATGTATTTAGATCTGCCTAGATTTCCTTTGCTACATTCCCTGCTAAATAAAGGTGATGACCCCTCGAATATTCCTCCAATTGCAACAACCTGACACGTGGCCAATTAGAATGCTCAATCCCTTACTGATGGCAACAAACCCAACGACGCTGTTGCAGTAATTCCAACGACACTGTTTTACAACCTGATTTCAAAACCCCAGCAATGGTTATATTCTGACAATCCCTTCCTTCCGCGTGTCCTCCAAGTGTTTGTGAAAAAGCCCTAAATCATAACAGATTCAGAGTGCACAATACTGTTTCAGACCTCTTCATTCAGGGATTCACTCAATAACATCTTTAAAGACCACAACAGTAGCATGAAAAATTGAAACCAGTTATCCTGGGACCTCGTAACTGTCTGAGTTAGATACTGCTCTTCTAATCTCTCTTCTATGATTGGTCTCTCTAACCACTCACTTCACCTAACAGACAAAGGGCTCTGCTCCAAATCCTCAACCATATGTTTAGAATAACACTTTCCTCGTGAAGAGGTCAATAGGACCCAATGATCTTATCCGTAATCAGAGTGGGGTTCCTAACAAAGTCGTATGTCTTAATCTCAGTCTTCCATGTCAAATTCCACCTCTGGTTGCCCAAAGCAACTTCTTGGAAGTATTTTGAGTTACTTTCCCCTTCCATACCCACTTGATTCCAGCCTTTGGCCTCCACTATATATCTTTCTCTAGGAGGAACTAAATCATAAATTTACTAGAGAAAATATTGGAAAAGAGAACCTGTTTGTCTCCTAATTATTCTCAATCTCTTTGTGGTCCTAGATCAATTGTGTAAAACTATGATTTGTGGACATGGACACGAGTGTCAAGTGTTGATAAAGACACGCGGTGTTGGACACAATGATGTTTAAAATACAAGACACGAGGCCACAGCCCTATATATATATATATATATATATATTTATATATATATATATATATTTATATATATATATATTTATTTATAATTTCTGAAGAGATATGTAAAACATAGATCAATATATGCACTTCTAAAAGCTCCAATATTTACTTCCATACTATCTTTTCTAAACATATCTTGATTTGATATAAATAACCAAGCGTTTGAGGGAATACAGTAAATTAGTTGGTTTCCATAAAGCAAAGTCCTACTCTCTTTCTAGAAAACCCTGATTTCGTGTACCCACACATGTGGCTTGTGTGTCCTCGGACACAGAAGTCCGAGACGGCTACTTTTACGTAATTCGCAGTATCCTCCAAACCATAGGTATAGAGTGCCTGAAGAAGGATTCCCTAATTATCTTGCTCTGTAGAAGTTGTTTTGTTTGTTTATGGTGAATCTGTGTCAGTAATGATAAGGATGGTAGAAACTTAGAGGTGGGATATCCACCCCCATATTTCATACGAAAAGAAAGTGACCACGCATTATATTAAAAAGGTGTGACTAACTAACTGATTGGATATGTCCAGTTGAACTGAAAAGCAGTGAGCTTAAAGTGTTGTAATTTCATTTGAGTTCCCTTAATATAGCTAATAGACAAATTAATAATGGATCATTCTTTGAAGTATGCAAGCATAAGGGTGTGACCATTAACTTCCAGCGCCCAATGATCCATTATTAATTGAGAGTTTATACTTTATACTTTATACTGGAAGTAACAGTAGTTTGTGATGCAACTATGTGGGCATTAGAGGAAAACCAGTAACTTGGTCAGATAAATGTCCCTTCAAATTAGAATATTTCCTTTGCTATCTAGTTTTAAAATACCTAAAGGAATATAGTCTAGCCTTGAGTCTTAAGCCTTGCTCTTTGGGAGGTTGAATGCCTTGTGGTTGTTGCTTCCCTTGATCATGTGAAATGTTGACAGATGCCCCTCGCTTATATTTTGTTGTTATATAAATGGAATATGTTTTCAGAAGTCTCTGCATGGCTATTTGTTTCTCTCTTTAAATGCATAATAACTTTTACCTTTTTGTTAATATGCAGATAAGAAGGCTAAGTACGATGTCAAGGTTAGCGGAATAGAAATATCTCCTTATCCAATATCGAGAGGCAAAAATACCACCTTTAGCATTGCTGCATCAACAGGTTGTAATTTACTTGCCATTTTCCATTGTACTTCTCGATCTGATTAATATCATGCATTCAACATTTTGATCTGTCTATTGCTTTATGTAACATAAACTTCGTGCATATCCTAACTTGCCCTTTTTAACATTTTATTTACTGTTTATTAATTTTTTAAAATTGATTGCTAGTGTATACCGGAGAAGTAGAGATGTTTTATGGGTATGATAGAATACCCCTTAAGTTACGTGTTTCTCCTCTTTCTTGGACATTAGTTTGTGAACAAATTTCTGATACAGTATGTCTTTTTACTTCATTATCATTTAAAGGCAGGACTGTTATTGATGTCCTGAAGCCTGTCCACCTTTTTTGGTTTCAAAAACATGCTTAACAATTTCTATCCCTCCCACACACCCCCCTCCCCACCAATTACCCAAAAAAAAAAAAAAAAGACAGCAGCTTAACAACTACAGTATTCAAATTGTAGAAATGGAAAGATGAATTTATTAATTGAAGGGTAAATAAGGATGATTAAAGTGGGCCATCTCATCCTTGAATATAAAATGCCCACCCGTGTCTTCCTCTGTTGACTCCTGTATACTGCCTGTAGCTTCCAAAATCCGGGAACTAATAAGTTGATAGTTTGTAAAATTGAGCCAGGCACTTACAAAATGCAAGAATTAGATAGATGAATCTGAAGCTATTGCGGTAAAGAGTAATTAAGCATTTGCAGCGACAAACCCAAAATTATGAAGTGTGTGTGAATTATAATAGACTCCTAGAACAGTTTTGTGCTTTTGCAAGTTCATTTTTATTAAACCATGCCCTCCCCCCCTCTTTCTCTTTCTTGTACAGGAAACATACTTTCTGTATATTTGGGAATTACACTGAAAGTATTCAGTTCTTGAACATTTTCCTTTTTCAACTTATTTGACGATTTGGTTAGTAACATGCACCATGGATTACTTTATCACAAATTTTCTTATTGTATTTGATGATTGTCTTCTTGTTAAGGCTTGATATACATTGTTGGCCTCTCTTTAACGGCTTCAGCTTTTAGAAGAGTTAGTTATTAACATGCTATTAGAGCGTTAGCTTTTAGATGAGTTGGTTACTTAACATGTTATCATAGCTTTGATCACGAATGCTCTAGGGTTCAAGTTATCGTACTTGCATTTGTTTCCCCAATTTGTTAGTGCACAAGTCAGCTATGTGTTTGGTCTGTGGTGCACCTAATGTTGCATGTTGATTTACCTCTTCACAAGTGAGCATGGGTTACAAGTTTGGGGGATTGTTAAGGCTTGATATACATTGATGGGGCCTCTCTCTAACGGCTTAAGCTTTTCTGATGAGTTGGTAACTTAACACATCAAATTTAAATGTGTCTCACAGGCATAGCTGGTACCATTTAGGGTGCAATGTTAGTTTATAGAAGCAATAGTAAGTGAATGTATATGATTGTTTTCAGAATGTATGATTGGCTGCTGTCATGAGCAAATGTTTGGAGGATTATTTTGTTTTGACATCCTGCAAATAGGCTTTGCGTTTGTTCGGTTTGATTTGCATTGAAGTACCGCTTTCCATCAAATAATTTGTGTTTACCTCCTTGAAGTTTTAAATTTCGCTAACACGATATTTGAAAACCTATTATAAACAGATAGTGGTATCAATATAGCCCCATTAAGTCTGAACCGTGTTTGCTATCTGTTAGTTAGCCCTAAAACAAGGCCTGCGAGTGTCTGATTTCATAAGAAAACAGGATGCCCTCCATTCTAGGTTGGATGGTTTTCATGAGAACCTGACACTGTTCACTCACAATTAGCACCAAAAATCCTTTTTAAAGTAATTCTCTCTTTCTTTAAAAAAAAAAAAAAGTCTCCATCTCTCTCATTTTGTTTTAAGTCCTCCCTCCTCTCACAAGTACAATTAACATGTTTGTTTCTTGTACGGAACTTCATGCTTGCACATATTTGTTTCTTTTTCAGGTTATGTGGTAAGATCTTATTTATGTATTTATTACAGATATCTTTGTTTACTGTTTTTTCTTCAAAATTTTCAAAATTCCGTAATACTTTGGCTTTTAAGATGATTTCTTAAATACTCTTTGGGGTTTTCAATAATATTATATGGTCACTTTGTTTTTGGTCTTATATGATAACAATGGACAAATAATTTACCACTTTAGATAGTGTTTGACAAATGCTTAACAGAAACGCGGTTGAGCTCATTTTTTTACTAAACTGGGTACAAAATAAGACAAGTTCTAATAAGACTCTATTCTCGTATTAACAGGGTTATCTAAGTTGGTTCTGAAAGAAACTGGCCAAGTTCGTGAAATTCCCAAACAGGCCCTAAGAGTTTGCAATACATTTCATTTATGAACATACATCCGGATGGTGCACAGATTATTGTCTAACTGTTGCGGTAATGGTGATAGAATTGGAAATTGTTTGTCTTGTTGGCTTAAGTTGATTGATAGTCATTTTATCATGTTCGGGAATCCACATGGTAATGTACTTTAAATTTGGTTAGAATTTAGGAGCTAGTTGGTCCCTCTATCCAATTTCACATGCTTAGACTTTTCTGGCTTGATTGGGAGCCAGTTTCCGTTTGAGTTTGAGATGATATTCCGGCAGGCTTGTAACTCTTGACACGGATTTAGGACAAGCATCATGGACACCCTTCAACTTTTGATGGTATTGAGCAGCGTCACATAAGCTCTTAGGGCTGCTTGTGATTTGGTCGTGGCACGAACTTGGTAAACGAAACATGGTCCGAGTTTGAGGCTTGATTGAGCTCTAGAATTTAGGGGGCAACATTTTGCAGCTCTCTGGTTAACAGTTATTTCAAGTAATAATTTTTCAGGGTCTTCCCGTAGTTTTAGTTTAGCTTTGCATAAGATAATGATTGGGCTCGTTAATAAGGACTTTTAGGTGGAAAGGAAGTGTTGTTTACATTTGATTTTCAGGTTTAAGTCAAAGGAAATACATGAACGAAAGAAGAATGGACGGATCACACCTAGAACCCACATGAGTTCTGAATAAATTCCAAATTGCATCCTACAATCTTTAAGAAAAACTACTGAAATGTACTTTATTCAATTATTTCCATTGAATACAAGGAATGACATCACAATACATAGAATGCTTGTGGACTTCCTGATTTAGTTGGACTTTGATTCTTATTTGATAACTGATCTGTTTTTAGCATGGAGCCTCTAAAGTGACTCCTTACATTTAGACTTGATATTTTTTAATAAGAAATTTTTATCAAGTATCTTTCGAAGGCATTTGGTTCCCTTCTTTCCTTTAAAATACAGTGACTTGTAAAATCTTATTAGCAATAATTTTCATTTGATTCTTGTTGCAAGTGTTGAGAGTGTCGGTGTCTGAGACTAGTGGACATGAGTCTGACGCTGAACACGAACCTTTAGAATGTGTCAATGTTTCAGAGATTGTTTCCACTGGCTGATGAGTTGCTCATATGAGCATACATGGGTGTTTGTTCATAAGTTAGGCACTAAGGGCCACCATTGTATTCTTCTAATATACTTGGCTCATCCCCTATCTGACTTGTTTGAGGAGAGTTTATTTATTTATATATTATCAACATGCAACTGAAAACAAACGAATGGTATCTTCATTATTTTTGTCAGACCTGCCTTTTCACATCTTTTTTGCTTTATCTGTGCTTGTTTAGTAGGATATGCTATAATCTGTTGCTTGCTTAAAGACTTCTATCAACTGCTCGTCAGGGCCCATTGTTGTGTTTTGGTATCTGCCTCCCGAATCCCATCAATAAAAGATTGAATATTCTTCTTACCATTCATAATCTTGCTAACATGTTTGGATAGCACTGGCTACAAAACTAATGGGCACCCCTTTCCTATACTATGGAAGGTCCAGGATTCCAGTTATGTCAGGAATCATAGAAGGCCCATATTAACTTAGGTAGTTTGCAGTAAAGAGTGACAACAGAATGGTTTTGAAAACGATGAAGAAAAAGAAAAGTTGGTGCATGCAAAGCACATTGAGTGAATTTCAGTTGAAAATTATAGTATCAGTGGCAGTACATTTACCTTGGGTTTTTCCACACAGATAAAGCAATCTCTGGAGGAAAACTGGTGATTGAAGTTTCATACATATTTTTCCAAGTCTACAGTGAGACCCATGACCTTTGCGAGAAAACGTCTTGCCCTGTTGCAGCTGGTGCTTTTGAGGTCTCTCACTCCCAACTTTTACCTGGATTCACTCCACCGGTAAGTCATCTTTCTATTCTGTGATTTAATTGTTTTTTTATTGACAGAGTTGATATCTCTAAGCCCAACCTAGAAATGGGATCACGACATGATCGATTTTGTTCTGGTTAGTACAGGAACACCTATAAAGAGGGCTTATGGGTTGTATAGTTTCTTTTTCCCCCTTTTTTTCTTGTATAATCGTAGTAGGTTTGTTTCTTTGTTTTATTAGTATTATAAGAAGCAAGCTAATTCCTAATCAGTCTCGATAGCATAAATAGTAGACTTGTGAGGAGTTTCTCCAGATTATATGTGCTGTAGTTTCCACTTTTTGGTTTATAATGGTTTTAACTTTTAAGAATATAATAATGGTTTTAACTTTTAAGAATATAATCTGAAGCTTTATTTGTGATTGCTGGGTAGGACAACTTTAAGGCTCCTCAATTCTCATGATTACACAATTGGGCTTTATAGTTCAAAAACAAGTATCATGTGATGCCGAAAGGAAAAATAGCTTCCTTGGGTAATAAATTTCTATCGTGTGCTCTTGGAATTGACCTGTCAATGTCTAGTCCAAAGTTGTTTGATTCATTATCGTCTGACCCTTTTAGAGCTGCTTGGTCAATCAAGTAGCTCTACTTGTGCTGGTCACATTGTTTATAGCCATAGATTAGATTCATATGAAGAATCAAGATCAATTATATGATAGGATTGCATATAATGGCTTATAAGAAAGTTGCCATGCAGACTTTGGTTCCTTTGAGAGCATTGGGATTTGCTTGTTAGCATTCTTATTTAAGGTTTTTATTGTCTATTGATAGAGATACCCCTTTCTTTCCACTCAAAGAAATCATGTTTGATGGTTAAAATGATAAATTAATTTTTGTAAATGCCCTTGTAAGGATAGAAGTAGTTTTCATATTTTTGCAACCTTGGGTCTTGAGTTTCAAGGTGCCCCACATAAAGTCCTCAACTTCAATTTTAGGTTGAGTATCCCAAGTAAAAGTCATTATTGAACTGGCGTTGCTTTCATTTTGAGTTTTTCCAAATTTAATTGAAGAAATCTAAAGAAAAAAAGAAAAGGGAAAAGTATCTAAAAACAATTTCTGATGGACTCTGAGTAGTTTTATTTCTTCTTTTTCTACTTGTACTGTCCAGCACTATTTAAATAGGAGTGATGAGGCAGCAAATAAGCATGTGTTTACATTGGAATTAGCTATTTCAGATCTTGATTCGAATCCACTAGGGTTCTGTCATACTCCCTCTGTCCCAAAAAAGTAAGTCCCCTTTCCTTCTTGGAAAGTCAACGTAGGACAATACCTTATCACTATTTGACATAGATTTATTATGCCTTAGGTAATGGAATTTATACAATATTAAAAATAGTATCAATGACAATTTTTAGAATGTTGTAAAGATAAGTTAATTCTTATAAATCTTTGGTCAAAGTTTAATCAAGCTGACCATAAAAAGTCAAAGTGGAACTTTTTTTTGGGATGGAGAGAGTATGAGTCATAAATTCTGACCTCTTCACAAGCAACGCCTGTCAAACCGCTACTCACTTCCGGATAAATCGATTCTTTACTTGGTTGTTTTTTCAGCTTTTATTGTTCTTTTTGTTTCATTACATAGAAGCTTCCTTTCCAAAATCTTGTTTCTTTCATTTATCTTGTTCTGTTGAGCATTTCAAAGCCTCCAAGGCTCTATATACGGGATCCATCAAAGAAAAAGGAATTTCTCCGCAAACCCTTTGATCAAGGACTTGATTTAGGTCAATGAAGGTGAATGCACTTGGACGTCGTTTCAAAATGTATGATCATATTTATGGTTGCTTCTCTTTGGTCTGATTGAAGTAGAGAATCTGCAATTGAACTATCTGACGTTTCAGAATCAAACTATGATCTACTATTTGACTTGGATTTACTCGGATGAATTGATTTCTAATAACTCAAGGACTCCTGTGGTCCTGTTGCAACACTGTCTGTGGGAACTTTAGATTGGAGAAAGTGGAACTTGGTGCCCCTTTGAACATTTCGCAGAAGATATGAAAAGTAACTAAACTTTCTGGAACCAGAAGTATGACAAGCTGAAGGAGTGTGCTAATATAAGAAATCTCTAATATTTCATAACAGTTTCTTGGTGACCCATAATAGCCTTTTTTACATTTTCTTTTGTCAGCCATATTTTTTTATGATAGTTAGTTGCGTGATGCTTCTATTGTGGCTCGAACATCTGAGCTCTCACCTTTCTTAAAAAGGGGAAGCTACTAGCCAAGCTAAACCAAGTTGGTTACCCACAAAGGCCCTTAGTTTTGTTTTCTTTAAAAAGCCGTAGCCTGTCTGGTGCCCACCTCTCTTATAAGGGAGATGTGACTTGTCTGTAACCCTTAGATATCTCTCTGGTGGTGGATTACAGCAAAATTTGGGATTTGATACAACGCATGGACGGAAAATGATAAGATACAGAATTCTAGTTACTGTATACTCCCTCCGTCCAGGCAAAGAGTCACTTTCCTTTTTTAGAAGTCAACATGTGACTAAATCAAATCAAAATTTTACGTACTTTATGTTTTTGGAAATAAAATTTTATTAATTAAAAACTATCTTAAAAATACTATAGATTACAACTTTCATAGCTTTGTAAAAACCACTAAATTTATGTTAATTATAGGTCAAACTTTAACTAAAATGACCGAAAAAAGTCAAAAGTGAACTCTTTATCTGGAACGGAGGGAGTAATATTTAGAAGCTAATGCATTTTTTTTGTTTTTGTCTTCTTCCTGTTAAACCAGTAAACATGCTTTCTTGTAATGTATTGATCAATGTGAATGTGCAATATGGTTTCATTCTTCTCTCTTGCGGAATAGATAGTGTCGTTTTTGTTGTTGTTGTGCGCCGCGGGGGGGGTTGCCCTGTGCACACAGCCACACACACAATTTTGTGTATTTTAGATGGAGGTATATTCAGGCGTGGGCATATTGTATATTTCTGTACACAAGTTTACTTGAATAGCATGTGTATCTGAGTTCTTTTTGTGGAGCTGATAAAGTGAGAATTTTTCACGCATACAGGGCTCATACACTCTCAAGATGAAAATGCTGGACGGGAAAAATCATGAGATGACGTGCTTTACCTATGATTTCAGCATTTGGTTTGGAGAGTCCAAGGGATTGGCTGACAGTTAAGTGTTTCCCCATACTCGTTCATCTTTGGAAACAATGTCAGCAGACTAATATTGTAAATCATTTATCTTATTTTCTATACGTTGCACCCAGTCACTTTATGATAAATTAATAAAACCATAATATTTACTTTACTACGTAAAGATGTATTTTTTTATTTTTATTTTTTTCCATTTTTCACACGTGATCGAACTGGAATGGTGAGTATATATTATATAGCTACTGTGGATTGTGTCCATTTACTGAAACCCAAGACCGGTTGATAACTGATGTAAGCTACTGAAAGCATTCTCATTTTTTGGACTCATTGTATATGTATGAGACACGAGGTATTTCATTTCTCAAAGGTTACTTTGAGATACTTGGGAGTTTTGGGGCCTCAAAAGGAAGCCAGTTCCCAAGAGCATGGTTCGAAAAGCTGATGTCAAAGTCCATACAACGCCTTAACACCTAAAATGCCAATTTCCGAAGTAGAATTAGAGTTGGGCTCTCTCGTGAGAAGGAACGCGGTTACGCGTCTTCGGTGTGTCCATAAATTTGTATCCATCAAGTTGAAGTAACCCTAATCTATATAGGGTTGTGGACAATGTGGTCCAGTAGGTAGTTATAAAAAGTTTGCACCTAAAAGAAAAGTTTTAAGTGTTATGTTAAAAAAGTCTTGCAAAGAACTGAAGGGTTGAGACAAGTATCATGCTGTGTACCAAAAGGTTTGGTCACAATAGTTGCTTTATATCCAGAAAGCCATAATTGATGAAGGAAAAGAAAAGGAAAATTTGCTTTTGCATTTATACCCCTTGTGGCTGAATTATGAGGGGATGCCACACCCTGTCCCCTTTAGGTATAGATTTGATCCAGTGCCACCATCTCCATTACTGTCAAATCTCCAATTGGACGGGTACCACAGACTCAATGTCACCGATTAGAGGGTCGAGGGTCAACTTGGTCATTCCTCGCGTCTGTTTTCTCACAAGAATACTAGAGCACAAGAGAGTGTTAGATGCTCAGCGAACGAGCGAGCGAGTGTTATCTAAACCAAACCAACTTATCCATTAGTTCATACGTGAGAATTTGTTCATTCAATGTACTTGGCACTTTCTCGGGGCGTTTTGCTAGTTTGACTTGAACCGGTTTGAGTTTGAGTTTGACTTGTCACGGTATGAATGAGTTGCACTTAAGATTTCCCTCGCTCTTTGCACAGTGATGTGGTTTGTCTTGATTAGTCCATACTCCAAAGTGGTGGGGTGTATTCAGAAATGATTTAAAACTTAAAAGGTGATCAAGAGAATATTACCTTTCCTTTCTTTTCCTAACATCCAAAGGGAAGAAATATCAACCATCTTTTCTTTGTGTGTCCGCTTTTGCTTGGGATCCTTTCTTCTGCAATCATCACTATTTTTCTCATCCCCCAAACAGATCATTACTTCAACTGGTTTTAGCACATGTAATGCAATCAAGGTAAACACCAGGATCGCAAGAGATGAAAGGAATGAGAGGGATACTCCTGAGGAAACTGAAATCCATTTCAACAATCACTGCTTTGAAACAAAGCCTAGTTTTCCAGGTGAATTCGTCCAATCAGTATTTCGAAACCGAAACAGCCTACAAAGAACAAGAACATACTAACAACGGCATCCATGAGAAAGTCCTCGATAGTCCTAGCCTGTCAGCACTCGTAAATGATGTTGAAGATGAAAAGGATTTGTTTTTGAAACAGAAGATCTTACGGACCCGAAATGTCCAATGATTCATCACCTGCTGAGGTTAACCAAGAGATACCGACTACCTTAGACTCCGAAATTGGTAAGCCTTCAACTGTTCCATCCAAAGATAGCAGCATTGAAATTGCAGAGGTTGACACCGCAAAATACCCATCACTGTTAGATTTTGAAGAAAAGTGTCCACCAGGGGAAGTGAGTCAGTCGTACTCTACACAACAAGCATGAGAGGAATAAGAAAGACTTTCGAAGACTGCAACACCATACGTTTTCTATTGGAAAATATTCGAGTTGTGTTCTGTGAGAGAGACGTCTCTCTAGACATGGGATTCCGGGAGGAGCTGTGGAGTATCTTGGGAGGCAGAGTAGTGCCTCCGAGGCTTTTCATCAAAGGAAGACATATTGGAGGGGTAGATGAGGTGGTTGGGTTGCACGAGCAAGGGAGGCTGCGAGTGCTCTTACAAGGGATACCGATAAATCCATCCACTTGCCGCTGCACTGGGTGCGGAGGGTACGGTTTGTGCTTTGTTTCCAGTGCAATGGAAGTCGAAGGTAAAGACCAAGGGGCAAGGCAGTGAGGTACTACCAACTAGTTGTCTAGAATGTAATGAAAATGGATTAGTAAAATGCCATATTTGCTGCGGAATTTCTAGTTTCTCTCACTCAGCTTGTGTAATAACCAAGTAGACATTGAGAAGGCTAGATTGTTGTCAAGACCCAAAGTACTATTTTCAGTTTTAGCTTGTAAAATGATTAATGGCAGCATTGTAGATTGTATTATGGATAACTTTAGGGCCCAAGTTATGTAAGTTCTTGGCAAACTAGGGTTTAACAATGTGAGTAAATAGTACAATATTTCATCGCTGCTGCCTGCAATGCACTTGCCTGGGTAAGAGTCTCGGCGATCTCATTTTGATCCATCCTGAAAGATATCACAGAAAAACAGTATGCGTATAGTTAGCAAATCATGGAATAAACCTAACCGACTTACGAAAGTGCACAAGAAGAGGATCTAAACAATCTGCTGAAATTATTGTGATCTACTGGTGGATAGAAGGCTGGAGGCAATTTGGTACTGAGTCCCGTATTCTGGTCTTCTCTGCAGCAGCCAGCTCAACACGTCGACACCGAAACCACTTTAAAGTTAGTGAAAAGCTTGAGGCCACGACATCCCGAGGTAGTGTCAAACGTAACATCCTAAGATTTCATCCATCACATCCATGAGCAATCTGTTCTGTCCACGAGTAAGATTCCCAAGTAAGAAGACTTAATAACGTAATTAGAACCTGTTTGACGATAGCGCAACACACGTCGTGGTTGACAACATTAATCATCGTCGCTGACTTCATGAAAGAAAAACCACTGCACTGCACCTGATGAGCTGATGAGGTCTATCAGTAATCCACAAAAAAAATTTTAAATCGTAATATTTCACCTATTGTTTCTTATATGCACCATTCTACTGAATCATGTTGCAGTTCAACTGAAAAAGAAATCACTAACCCCCTACACTTACTCTGGCCATGTAAGTTTTTCCCTTATATAAAGTGCAACCCAAAGTATTAAGTAAGAAAATAAGAAAACAGTCCAAATGAGGGAAATAATTCAATAAATCCCAAGAAACTTGTGCTTCATTGCTGTATTCTACCTTCTTCTAGTTGAGAGCCTGTCCTTAAGGGGTGGCCAATGGTAGAGTTGGAATTTCATAACATGTGAGGCCTCAGGTTCGATACCTTCCCATGCATACCAATAAAATAAAAAAGCTGAGAGCCTCTAGTAAAGTACAGTTATGGGGATGCACATCATCTTTGGATTGCTTCTAGGTCCGAAAACCCAAGGTATCCCACAACAGGGGTTGGCCCGAGTATTGGCCTCGGTCGCTAAGCAAGAGATCTCGAGTTTGAGCCTATAGCAAAATATTCCTTGAGATTAAGAGCCCCTATCCGTCGACTAACCCTTATTGGTAATGATTTATTAGCACGCACGAACATAGAATATCACTCGCAACGAATGGATCATAACATTATCACCCTCGTTGAGCCGTATGTACACGAGGATGATGACCGCCACAACAAGCTTATAGGTATCATTATTCGATACAATATTTTGCCTAATTTATAGCAACATGTACAATTATTTTGACATGTACGATGTTCATTGAGCCGGCAGTTACAAGATAATGTGGTCAACTATTTTCAAGAAAATATTAATTAGTTTTACACTTCATATATATCAGTAGCTTATGTCGTGATTAAGTATTAATAAAAAGTCTTTTATTTATGTGATGTGACAAATTTTTAAACATAAGCAAACTTGTGATGAAGTGACTTTAACCACCACATAAGCTGTCCATATCACCTAAATAATATAGTTTCGTATTGATACTTTACCACCACTTAAGTTGACAATGCAATAGAACCACTAAATATTTTTAGTTGTTACTGTCTTGTGTTGAGAAGTTTGTGTTGAATGGGTTTCAATTTTCGGGATTGTTCATTTGAGGGAAGTTCTTGAAAATTGTTCTTTGTTATAGAGCTAAGGTTTTATGAAGTGTGAGAACGTCAACAATGCTTAAATCTTACCCAATTCTTATTTGGGATAAGAATTATCAATCATAAGGAGCAATTCTTGCAAAATTCTTATCCCAAAATTATTGCGGAGGATTTTTAAGAATTTTGCCAAAAATAGAATCCCAGCCGCAGAGAGAGAGGTGAGACGCACAGCCAGTAGCTGAATGGCGCGTGCGCTCACTCGCCTGAAAATGGCGTGCAGGCCTCATGCCTTTCCAGCCCCACCTTGTCTGCCCCGTTTGTTAATTGTTAAATTTTTTCTTTTTGAATTGTTACTGTTTGGATGTTTGTTTGATTTTTTTAAGATTCATACTTTAAAATAAATTCAAAATATTAATTAAAATTATAAATAAATTAATTTGTTTGAAAAGTGTAAAAATAAAAAACTGTGTAAATAAAATAAATTATTTGATAGTGGGATTCATGTAAGAATGAATGAAGAATGAAAACCATTAGATGTAAAAATTTAGAAGAAAAATTTTTAAAATGAGTAGGTGACAGTGGGATCTAGCTAAAATTGGGTAAGAATTAGTAACAATTGGAGATCTTTCTAAGTCTTATGTTCGATCTCTTGCATTCATTTTAGGACATAAAAGAAAAAAAATAATAAGTTCCTCAAAATTTTGCAAATGAAGCTAATGTGTGGGTCGTTGGGTTGGGACAGTAAATAGAGAGAAACTGTTGGGTGCTAATACCCTTGAATAGAAATGAGAATTTATGCTAACACCCTTAAATAAAGGCATCTGCTCGCACATAGGGATTTAACAAAACCTTTTGTTGCGGTAGGGGTGTTCAATATTTAGTTTTATTTGAAAATTAAATCGAAAAATTGATCATCTAAATCGAACAAACCAAAACCGAATTAGAATTTGGTTTTGGTTTGGTTTAGTTGGCTAAACTAAATTTCAATTTGGTTTTTAGTTCGGTTTTTGATTTGTCTTTCAAACCGAAAACTGAATTAAATAAAATAATAATAAAATAAATATATTATTATTATTAGTTATATAAATAATATTTTTAATATTAAGGTATTTAAAATTTGAATTTGACTTCAGTTTTAGCATTTGTTTGTTTCATTTTGTACTTTTTCTGGTTTGATTATAATATATATTAAATTTAGAGGCATTTACATTATTTAAAAGCAAAATTGAAATTCGGTGATTCTTTCTCTTGGTTAGAGCTCGCTCACTCGTTGTTAGTCAGGGGTATTATCTTGTTGGGGGTCTTTGGGGGTTTAGGGTAGATTTAGGATATCAAAAAAAAAAACCAGAATTTATTTTTGAACTTTCAAAATTTCTTAACCGAAAACCAAATTTGAATTTAGTTTAATTTTTATTTAGTTTGATTCAATATTTAATTTAAAAAAAAAAATCAAACAAACCAA